>DWGJ01000977.1:0-23256 GCA_018246895.1 Aspitha aspitha aspitha
ATATTTGGCACTCGCTGCTTTCTGCCTACCCCGCAAGGGACCTGGCGTGACGATATGTTGTTGTTGTTGTTGTTGTACATTTCATAAAATGTCAAAATCATGTTAAAAAATGTATGTTATAAAAATACCATTCGGGATTAATTTCGCAATTGCTACTCGTAGAAGAAATGTATGTTTTCAAAGATATAAAATTAAACAAATAAGAAAATACAAACAAATAGAACAATAAGGAATTAAATAACACGTATTTATAAATTGCATAGAAAGCATTAGTTTTTTATATGCCTAATATTACAGAAATATCTGTTTCCTAATCTACAGTTTTACCTGATATTATTTAAAGATTTTTTTATACTCGTATTATTTCACCGCTTCAAAGACAACCGTTTTTGATATAACTATTGAAGCTAATATGATAACAGGGAAAAGGCAGCAAGGATGGCTCGAAATCGTCTTCATCATCCTCATCTTCTTCATCATCATCATCTTCATCTTCAGAAGAAGACGATGACAAGAAATGTTAAAAACGTCAAAAATGGCATGAGTAAGTAATGCCTACTAGTATTATAATTGCGATTATAACTTTGTCTGTCTGTCGGTTTGATAAGTATCCTCTACGGCCTCTGGCCTACCAAAACTTGATTGTATAGGGACAGCGATTTATGTCTGAAGTCTATGCTGACAGGTATATTTATTTATCGACTTCAAGTAGATTTTTATTGTGAGCTCAATCGTTAAGGTTATAAAAATAACTTTGTTGCTAAAATAACTATTAGTTACACACACATGAACATGTGTTGAAACTATAACTTATGTGTTTAACCTTTCTTTCCACATTTATTGTCTTTGATGTGATTGCTCGTCATTGATGTGTGTACATAACATGTTGTCGGACAGAAGTGTTATAAAATAGGTAGGTACATATAACAGTTGTTTTTGTAAGATATTCTTATATTTTGTTAATCAAGAGTTAATTAGGCCTGACTTGTTTACTCCTAAATGTTCATAAACGGTGATTTATTATTTTCCAGCTAAAGCAGACACCATCATATGAAGATTAAACATGACTGTTTCAAATATTGGGACTTTATCTATTAAGGAGTATTGAGAGATTGAGATTGTTATAAAAGTCTTAATATCTGCTATTATTACTTTACTGTAATCCTTTGTAAGTCAATTGTTATCGTTTTCTATTGTTTTATTGTACTTTTTCTTTATAAATTACTTTATTAATACATATATATCCTTACGATCATATTAATAAATTTTTTTATTGTATTACGTTTTTTTTGGGATTTCGTTACATTTTGTAAATTGATCTTAATCACTCTAAATAGGCAAGTATCACTTACACCTATTATTGTTATCAACTGATTAACAATTAATTTCAATTGATTACTTAATGCTGGCAATCTCTAATTTAGTCTGGAATCAAGATTATGATTAGTATGAATTTGGTATTTTAATCTGTAACATTCATTATACATGAGTAAGACTATAATAAAACGTAATATAGATAAAGAAAAAGTAATTACGATGTAATGTTAAGTCACGCAGCAACCAGTATGTAGATATACAGGTTATACTTATTCCATTCACATGTATGGGGCCAAGCCAACAGAGACGATGTTCACTTTTTACTGCGGCTATAAGGCACTACCATATAGTATATGGTATTCTAATCGGATAAAAATAGGTAGCTACTGATTAAAATAATCCGATCCGATTAAAATAGGTACTGTGTATATCTCAGCTGAGAGAAATAAAATAAGTTGTACTAATTTAAATTACTTATATCTAATGCTTTAATGGAAAAATTTGAAGAGCGAGTCAGTATTGGTAGGCACGCTAATTTTCTTTCTTCTTGTTATGATAGTATTGCGTAGAAAAGAAAGGAACGAGTCGAATTTATTGTCTCATCATTTCCAACTGTCCTAGAACCTGACATAAAATAAATTCAAATGAAGGAAATAACGTTTTCTAATTTTTGAGCAATTTATTGTAACAGCTTTTGTTAAATATTTACACATACGTAATACATAATAATGAAATAAATAAAATATACTGCATCACAAAGGATATCATATTGAACAAAGATAAGTAATTTAAATATTATTACCCTAAGCGGATAGCATTTTAATTACAAAATGCCTGTCATGCCCACATCGAGTGTATTTACGGTATTTTTCGTTGAGCGCTAACCGGACAGGATCAAAGCATGTTTCATGTATCCTTATTATTGCAAAACTTAATTAAAAAGTCATTGTAAATCGATAGAAATGAAACTTTCTGTTATGTGGTTTTGTAAATCTCTATTTAGAATTTCGTTAAAAGTATAAGCACGTATTTAAGAGTACCTACGTACATACCTATGGGAAAAGTGATTTATTTGAAACGGGCTGAATGGGAATATTCTATGAACTTTCAATAAGTAGATAGGTATTTGTATAGATTTTGGGTATCTTCTAGTCGTAAGTAGTAAGTCGTCAAAATTAAGAACAACAGTAGTGTTGTCCTGGTCTATTTGTGGTAAAACTCCGCACTCCAACATATTTTTAACTTTTTAATTAGCGAATTCATCAAAAAGTTTGTGCTTAAAAAATACCGTTTTAAACTGGTCAGTTATTTCGAGAAAATTAGCCATCTTCGCATAGAACGAATGAAATCACTGAAGCGCGCCTGTATTGCGGGCTCAGCTAACGAGAATTTTACAATGATGAACTGTGAGTACACTTTAACATTCATAATAAAAATGCTTTTTTAAGCTTTAAGCTTATACACGAACCACGCGTTGAAAATCCATTGCTAGGTTAATTTTATTTACATATTTACAAAATCGGTATTACGTGACTAGCGATAACATCGTTTTTCGCAGAAACATAAATATTATGACGATTCCACGAAATTGTGATACGGTTGGCGAACAATTCTTCTTGTCAAAATACATGTTATGACCATGGCCTAATATACGCCCAAGAATACAGGGTTGGCCTTTTTAGTTTAATACCGTAAATGACTCTCAAAATTACACGAATCAGTTAAAAATTAAGTACTACCTACATATACCTATGTAAAGTTGCGGCTACGACTAAGGATTTTGTTTCCTGACTACTTTCAATAAACGAAATAAAAATATACTTTTATCATAGAGAATAGATTCAACGTATATTGCCAACAATAAATTAAATTGCATTAATAGTAAATTAAATTATTATTGTTAGAAAAACTAGTACCTACACTACGAGTATGCGCGGGAATCCGATCTTAATCTTTGTTACCTGTTCTTGAATTTTTTGTATACGAATTTACATATCCGAGAGTCCAGCAAATCCGCGGTAGCATTTTTGGAAACAGGTCGCCTTTCAGAATAAGAAGGGTTGAGACCATAGTCAGTGACGCTGCCTACTGCGGGTTACCAGTTTTCATACACTTTATAGAGAACTCTAAGGTGTGCAGTTGTTTCCACGATATTATCCTTCACCGTACAACATAGCGTACCATTTTAGCGTAGAGCGGTTTTATAGATTATAAAGTAGGAAAAAGAGAATATTTCCACATAAATCAAGGAAGACTTGTTATCGGATAAGATATCGATATATTTGGCTTTTTTTACAACGTGAACAAATCAGATAACCTACTTCAAATTAAGTAACAACAATGAGATCTTTTTAAAACATGTACAACCCTTCCCTAAATATGAAATAAAAAAAAATGAAAAACAAAGTTCATACGAATGATACTATTGAGCACTTCTATGATATATTTATAGGTGTTGTAATTTTTCTGTTGACAAAGACGTCGCGCACGATAAACGCTTCGTTGATAGGCATCGAGGCTATTATTATATTATGATGCGTCTGTTCACGCAGATAGTAGTGCTCACTGTTATATTTCAAGTTTTACTACAAGGAGGTGCAGAGCCATTGTCATATCAAGATATCGCTATTGTCTTCGCAAATCCTCTTAAAGATTTTATGTCGTACTTCTTCAAGAAATCGATTACTGAAGTAAATGAAAAACAAAAAAAAACAGATGGAGAACCCGAGGGCAAAATGATAGAAGTCCCGCCAAATACGAAGCTCTGTAAGAAAGGTTTTGTAAAGGATATTAACGGTGTATGCAGAAAACCTTGGTGATGAAAACGTTGTTCTATGGATTGTTTAAAAGTGCTGTCTCAGTTTGATTATTGTGTCACATAAAAATGGACGTTAAAATTGTGCTGTTTGTAATGATTCTCCTTGGTCTAACCATGACGCAACAGGTAGAATCCGGCGTTGTATTTAACTTTCACGATAAACTTCGAATGGCTAAAACGACAACCACAGAAAAGAATCTACAATCTAGTCAAATAATAAGAGTACCAGATTTACAATGTCTTCCAGGACGTAGGCGAGATGCAAATGGGATCTGCAGGCCACGATTATGAAGGTAAATATTTGAAAACACAATATTAGAGTGAATTGTGTATTATACAAGTGTCACACACATGTGGATTTTTTTTACTGTCATGATGATATGTTTTTGATTTCGAATAAAATTCATTTAATAGAATTGTGAAATTGTTACTTTACTCTGAGTGTTACAGATATAAATAAATATAAATACTATGTATTAGTAAAAAATCTATTAGTCAAATATAGCAAACGTTCCATTCAAACTAATAAATAATTTAATCGTAAGGTTTTTTTATACGGTAAAATACTGCAATGTTTTATTAAAACATATATATTCAAGATTATTATTAAATTATGGTTCATTACGTTTCAGATAAAATGGGCAGCGCAGATAAACGCATACAAAGAAATAATGATAAATGACGTACATACATATAATACATTATTATAGATACATATTTATGTAATTGGTATCTTCTGCGTATTTCAAGAATTCCTGGAACGAATCGTAATTATCTTCTTCTGATAATTTAAGATCAAAAGGGCATTAAGTTATCAGCACGCTGATGTTATTTTGCGTTCAGTTACTGTTCTAGACGCCTTCTACGTTAACGAGCGATATATAAAAATGAAGACTTCAATTGTTATTTTGTTCTGTGTTTATTCGATTATGAATTTAGAAATAGTTAAAGGAGATTTTGTAGATAACTTATTCGGCACGGTTCAAAAAACGGCTACAAAAGTAAGTAATGATTTATCAAATGTCTTTCATTTGAGAAAAAATCACGAGAAACAAACTGATGCTAAAAAAGATGTAAGCGGAAATCAGAACGTGGGTAACTCGGACAGTGATGTGAAGATAACCACAATTCCGACAGAAGCAACTCCAGAAACTGCTGACAGTACGCCCCCTGTCACAAGTACTACACAAAAAAGTCCAGTAAATAGCGGGCCAAGTAATGACAAAGACGGAAGAGAAATTTTTGGCCTTCCTTGTATGGATGGCTACTTACGCACGATAGATGGAAGATGCAAGCCTGCGTTCTAATGACATATGATCTTTCATCGAATACAGATTACAATTTTGGGTTTATAATATTTTAATAAATGATATGAATAATTGGCTTAATTTATTATGTTAATTTTAAGTTTTATTTCACGTTGCAGTAATTTAACGTTAAATTTTATTAATTTCATATACATTTTTCATTTTTAGTTATTTGGTTTCATTAGTATAATTATATAAGTAAGTTAAGTTAAGAAAAAAATGTTATTTTAGAGTTTTACGTATGTGTTTTTATTTGCACATGTCTCAGAGTTAATGATATTAGCTTATTGATGTGAAATTTATTAATAATTTGTTTTCATTACTGTGCTTCTATAACAATCATAAAAGTATGTACATATATAAGAGCTTGGTAAGTAAGTTTACCTTAATGGAACAAAATTAATTTATAACTTTATAGCTAATTAATTTATAACTTAATTGTACATGTTTATAGGGAGTACTAATACAAGTACAGAGTAAAACACATGAAAATTAATGTTTTATAATTAAATACATCATGTTTAATATAAAATTTATACACGCGTATAGCTTCTCTGCCACTCCAATTTATATGAAGAACGTTTGGATTTTGCTCCGCGTTTTCTCAAGCGAGAGTCGATTGCGAGTTTAATGAGAAATAACGATGAAACTGTTTTCCTAACTTTTACTGTGGGTATATTACTACTTCGCCAGCTATTCAGTTTTAGCTTCGTTTGTTAGTCCTTAGTAAAAATATGTTTTAATAATCCAATGATAACCTCTAATGATGCAAGAATAGCCTAAATTGAAGAGTTAATATTAAATTTTATTAAGATTCATGACAGATTCTCAATAAAACAATTAAAAGACAATAAACGTTTTTAAACTATGTAGTTCACCTTAGACGTATACTGTTTATAATTACCTATTAGTCTGATCTAGTCATTCTAAATGATGATGTCGTTGTTCTGAGTCGCGGGATCGAAGAGCAATTAATATTACTTTTTACAGTCTTAACATACATACATACATATCGTCAAGACTGTCCTATCTCGACCAAATAGGTCAGACATTGGTTGATGGGGGAGTCAAGAGCCTTCGAAACCGGCGTGTATGCATGAAGAGAATGATGAATGTAGGTGAAGCACGGCAGGTTTTTAAGGACAGGGATATTTGGCACTCGCTGCTTTCTGCCTACCCCGCAAGAGACCTGGCGTGACGATATGTATTTATGTACAGTCTTAACAATGTAATAATATACTGCTTATTACTGACGGCTTTCGTTAACTAACATTTACGTAAATATTACTAAGTGACATATTTTGTCTGTGAAATACTACATATTTATAATATCTAGATAATGAATAGGTACTGTTAAAATACGTTTTTTGCCTGAATATTGTATTACAGTTGACAATTTTTAATGTCTTTAGGTTTTCACAGTACTTACAGCGTTTAAAATGAGATACAAAACAAAAGTAATGGCGGCAATTTAATATTTAGTTTTCAGGAGTTACGGGCATTGCTTGAAATAAGGGAACAAGAAAAGATTTACTTATTAATGGTGGGCTCTTGAGTAAGTATTGATCTCTTGATTCGGCTTTTTCACTATCCATATTGAGGTCGACGCTTGTTAATTCAAGTCCAAAGTCATTTCTAACATCGAAAATATATGGACTTTCACCTGACTGGGAACTTTTAGAACCTTCATTACGTTGAGTTTCTGTTTTTGTGTCATTGAGCAATGGAAAGTTTAATAAATGTTTAGAATCTGAAAAGTCCTTATATAATTCGTTTTCCCTTGGCGAAGCAGTTGTTGTCTTGTTGTTAAATATACGTTCTATATAGCGAATTAGATTTTCTTCATTATAGTTGGTTGGGTCCACAATGCTCATTTCAGTAGATTTTCTAGACTGGATGAGTAAGTTTTTATTTTCTGGCTTATTGTTATTAAGGGAATGCTGTTGGGGTAAAATATATTCAGATAGACGTGCATATGAACCGTCTCCTGGTCTGGGTCTTTCACTATGCCCAGAAGACGGCCAATGTTGTTCAGAATGTGTAGGCCGATACGATCCACCATTAAAATTATACTGTGGTCTATCATGTTGACCTGAGTATCTGCTGAAGTGATCGCTTGCTTGTGACGGCGGCGGTGGTACTTGTCTCTCATTTTGATAATAGTGCGATGGAGGTCTATCGAAATCCTTATGGGGAGGAGGTCTACCATAGTCGTGGCTGTCACGATTGGGGGATCCACGATATTGGTCATATGGTGGAGGTCTTCCATAGCCGTCACGAGAAGGGGATCTACCGTAAAAATCGTAAAGACCGCTTTGGCTGTCGTAACTATTATACGGAGGTAGATGTCTACCATGCTGATCTGATGGTGGGAAAGGTGGTCTACCATAGTTATCAGGTGGAGGTGGGGGAGGTGGTCTACCATAGTGATCAGGTGGAGGTGGTGGAGGTGGCGGAGGTGGTCTACCGTAGTGATCAGATGGAAGTGGGGGAGGTGGTCTACCATAGTGGTCATGTGGAGGTGGAGGAGGTGGCCTACCAAAGTGATCAGATGGAGGTGGGGGTCTACTATTGTGATCACGTGGTGCTCTCCAATATTCTGAATTATATATTGATTCCTGTTCGTCATCAAATGCTGCAGAGGTCCCCAATTCTATAGATTTAAATCTGTTCTCGTATGGTGAATAAAAAGTATGTTTTTCATCTGGAGGTGGATGCTTCCAACCGTCACGGAGCGCTGCTGAATATTGTGGTGAACGCCTTTCTGGCAAATGGAAATATTATTTATGTATATAGGTAACTTACCTAATAACCTAAAAAGTGGGATTATGCGGTATTCTAAAGAACAAGCCAGCAAAGCAGTGCCACGTATTATTTTGAGTTGACGAGGAATAAAAAAACACTAATTAAATAACAAAATTCGAAACCTATCTACAATGACAAAGGAAACTTCAATACAATGATAATTTTTTAATCCACTTTCGTAGAAAGTAGATTTAGTTACACATAATTTATTAAATGTAAGAGGCACGATAACATTGCATTCATATTAATCTATGCCTTAATACTAAAAAACAATTCATCACGAACTCTCCAAATATTATGTAATAGTACGCTAGTTAAATTCATTAAAATATTACAAAATCACATTGTGTGTGCTTAGTAAGTAGGTACATTCGTTGATCAACCACCACCTAAAACATTTTGACTTTCAGTTTTTATTTTGGTTAGTTTCAGAAGCAAATTTTGTATACCTAGGTACGTTCAAACAAATAGCTAATTGACACATTACTAATACCTACATTACTAATACATTGTGTGTATAAGTACTAACCGTCCACCTAGTTTTTTTTTATTGTATAATAGGCTTGCGTTTTACTGCGATATCAACTGATGGTAAGTGAGATGCAGTCTAAGGAGGTATACCTACCTAGTATTAACATAGTTAATGAAAATATTGTAAAGGAAGGAACGAGAAGGTGCGTAAGAGTCCAGAAGCGTGGTGACATAGATGGCAGGCGAGGAGATGAATGGAGGATGGATAATAAAAAAGGCTGACAATGGGCGGAGCGATTATCGTTGTTGAAATTGTAAAAAAAAATAAACACATTTGTACAAACTTATCTTCAATTCATCAGCAGTATTTCGCGCTAATCAAAGATCTCGAATTTTACCTTGAGAGTCACTAAATACTCAGAATACCGATATCCGTGCCCATATCCGTGTTATTGGTAAGGTCAAGCTAACAATTACGTTAAAAGTCAATATCATACAAAAATCTTAAATCAATATTACCTCTTAATCTTGATTCTGGTGTAATAGCATTTATAGCTTCGCTCAAAATAAATATCATTACTATTAAAAACATTTTCTAACATATTATTCAGTGGCCACATACACAAAAGTTGTCTATTCTAGCGTTCACATACAACTGACTCACCTGATCACAAAACACACGCGAGGACTCATATTTATTAGCAATGGTTATGTAGTCATTAATTTTTTGTTATTCTCTAATAGTTTGATCAATAGTAGGTATCTTTAAGAGCACATCCGGCAGAAATGTGTGTGTCTTGGTAAAAGATTAGTGATGAATATTGTAAATATTACGATGGAATTCTAGTAGTACTCGTATATCTTAATTTGGGTTTGATTTGTATTGTGGATATGCGTAATATCGGAAACGTCCTTAGAACTTTTGTTTCATTGTCAATGACGTAATCATGTAGAAATAATTACTCCTGGCATGTGTTTTCTGAAAGATTCAATATAGTTTCGAAATATAATAGTAATGGCAATAAATAATTTGAAAACTTTAGAAAACCATTTTTTTAAAATGTTATAAGCACAAATTTAAAGTGAACTATACCTGGTGAAGAAATTGTGCTGTCTAATACTAGCCAAGGGTGTGCCACATGAGGTGAAACTAAAAGCCTTCCGCCTAATACTGAAAGTGGCGACAATCTCATTCGGTGCGACAAATTGGGAGCAGCTTCCCGCGACCGCACTCTCTGCTAAACAGCTATTTGTTGTGGCGTCCTGACACCTGTCGCGGCGCGGGATGTCGGCTGGACCAGGAATGACTTTATCGCTACAAACATGCACTTTTAACATTGTGTATATGGCGTTAGTACTTGCAACGTTATCTATATGACATATATAATTTTTTGGCCTTTTTATTAATGCAGCCCTTTTTACTTTTTTATAAATTAAAAGCATAATCATAGTTTTTTGTAATATCTTAACAACACATGATTACATTCGCAACTCTTAAGGTTCTCTGTCCGTAAGTTCACTAAGCACACACATGTATATATGTATACATCATAAATACAGCCACACGTCCAAAGTAAACGTTTGATGATTATTACCTATCACAGTACGAAATTAACATTTTGATGACACTAGATGTTCAACAGTCTTTTTAGTAGAAGTAGGTAATATGTTTTTAGGAGTATAATAAGCGGGAAACAATAGGAATCCTGAACTATTATCAAGAAAGTACGTAAGTGTTTTGATATATTTAATTTTTGACATCGAGACAAATTACAGTAGGTAGGTACGCCAAAATAGGGGCGTAAGAAAGTTCTGTACCAAGAATTTGGTTTACATTCTAACATTCGAGAAATATTCACTTAATCATGATACGCAAGGGTTTTAGTTAATAAATAATTCTCGGTTGCGGACAGATGCTCCAGTGGTATCTAATTTAATGCCTTTGCGCTCAGAGTAGCAATAGAGCAGCTCGCTTTAACTTATCGTTAAATTTCCAACCATCCGAAATCAGCTGGAAAACTACCGAAGTGCAGCTGAATGAACAAGTTTCTGGTAGCCGACAACAGTGCACAAAGATGTCTTCCTTCTCTGTTGCTTTATCCAAAAGTCAAACTTAACTTTGGGGCAAGTTCACGAGTACCATTTCACATTGTCCATTTAATAGGTACCTACATTATTTGTTGTTGTAAAACTGTTTTATAATATGTATGTATAACCACGTAAATGGATTGCAATTTGCTTACTTTGATTCTGTATTGATTTCTGTACAGAGGTTCAGTTAGGCTTGTAATAAAATGTTCAATTTATCATGATAATTTTAAATGTCAAGTTAGCTGTGACGTATACATTTGGACTTGTACGAGCGAACACATCGCCCTGAAAGCGCAAAATGCTGCTACAAATGTTACAGGTGTGCGCTTTTCCTTTTAAAATAAGAAAGTGAAGGGATGTTCTGTAACAAAACATATCATATGGAGCGGAGAACCTGATTTGTTTAACATGGAAACGCGATGATTTTCTCCGGCAACTCATGTATTACCTGTCGTGTGCGAAGCTCTCAAATTATGTAGCGCCCCAGGGACCTCTACGGGAGATACACACAACAAAGGTTCTAACTTATATAAACGTTCTCTTTCTTGTAAGAAACAGTTAGGTTAGGTTAGGCGATAGCAAAATTTGATTTTCCCACGTTTCAACTATTCTTTAATGTAGCCAATAATCGTATTCTCCGCATTAATTAATTTTTAAGTAATAAGGACAGGTTTATTTTTTGGCTGGAGCGCTTTACAATGACTGTCGCGAGCACGGTGTGGCACGGAACTCTCCTAGAGCAAGTGGACTGCATCTGATGTTTCCTAAGTTTACATTTGTTATCTGTATATTTTTAGCAAGTACAACGCAATGATTTACACTTGAATATTGGGCATTTTAGTGTTATATTAAAATTAGCAGAGCTTATATATAAGCGGCATCTCATAGCGGACTAACATAAATAGCTCAATTAAACGGGAACGTATCCGGAACATCGCTGCGACAACAAATGGACCAGTCATGTGCTCACGTACTGGTACCGGGTTGCGTTCTATTTGGCTGCCTATGGCATGCTATTTTACGTAGGTTCATATTGTTCGCGCAATCAATTACACGTGACTGAAAATAGCAAGAGCATCAAACGAAAAGGCGATACAGACTGTGACACTTTTGCAGTTAATATTCATGTTAACTCAGTAGGTATTTAAGTTTATGATAGGTAGGTTTATTTATAAATCTAAATACGTTGAATGCTTGTAATGTACAACAAATTATATTACTATTATTACTTTTACATGCGTGTACAAGTAAGAATTACAAATTAAAGCCACATACGTTGAAAACGACATTAGTGGGTTTAAGAATTGTTACTAATTACGAGCATTTTAGTTAGAATCAGACATTTATTGAAAATCGACAGCTTTTGTTTCTTTCCAGGGAGCAACTATAAATATATGTTCTTCAACGTTCTCTTATAACAATACAACCGTTGCCTAATTGGCAAGAATTTCCGCTTCGTATTTACAAGTTTAAAGCTACAGCAGATGAACCGTATTTGAGAGTACTGTGTTATGCACTGGTTTTAGTTTTCTTAGGTAATTTAAATAAGATTGAATTTGTATAGAATATTCATTGTTCGCCTCGAGTAGTGCTATGTCAGCCTTTATTTGCATATTCATTTGGATAGTCCAGAACGTCAACTAAGATAGGTTTTAAGTAGGTAATTACGAGTATAAGTTTAGTTGGAATTTTCTTTTCTACATTGAATTTTTTATTAATGACACACTTGAAGATTTTAAATATGACGAGTGTCTACACTGCAATCATAAACGTAAATTAAGTAATTGAAGCGCTTTTTACCACATGGGATATAATAAAACCTTGTAAATAAGCTTTTGTAATGGCTGATGAAATCATTTACTTAATCAAAGTCATCTTTAAGATATTGTAAGATGTTTGTATGTATTGCTGTTGGTGTGTCTAAATAAATAAATAAACAATATTAAGCCTGAATATAATGTTACTCACGTCAAGATATATATACCGAAAGTGCGTGATATCATGGAACTTTTAGTGCGTTTGATAAAAAAATAGACCGCTTTAAATGATCACCGATATTTGAAAAATAATATTGTGTTCTGTTTCTCAGTCTATCGAGTCCGAGTCAATGGCGGGCTCAGCTTAAGTGTCACGTAATATGTAAATCGTTCAGGTCGCGATGCGTCCCGACTGTCAAAAGCACCCGGCGTCGTATAGACCTGACAACGATGGGGCAAAGTTGTCTTACAAACGGATTTTAGCATCGGCGTTACATTATTAATTGTAAGAAAAAATCTGTCAATAAAAAAAATGAAATTTATCATCAGGTTGCGCAACCATAATTTTTAATAAATGTTCATAAAAACAAGCTTGCTGTAAGATGTTCTACGAGATAGTTGTTCTTAGATTATTATTTTTGACATAAACAAGAAGCGGTAGGTGCTTGTAACGTATCGGATAATGCAGGTGTTTGTGTGTTAGGGAGTACATGTTTTTAAACGAAGTGACGCTTAACGGCGCAACAATTTTAGTACGAATCTCGGACGCGACGGTTTGTTTAAATATGCAGCGTGTCACCGCTGGTGACGTACTCGAAATATTACAACACCCGCCCGTTAGCATAATAAAACGAGCATCGCTACGGGCGGCGCATTAAACTGCACTAACGAGGTTGCAGGAATCAAATATCACATTCATTATATTTTATGTCTAGCTTGCATCGAACTGTGCCATAAACATTTTGCGAATACTAAAAAAATTATAATGTCACCCTAAAATAAAAAAAATGAAAACGATTGATTTAATGAAAACGTAACGAGAAGGTAATTCTAGTACAGAACTATAAACTAAATGACAAAGCAGTTCTAATTGTGTTAAACTATTTAAACGAATATACATATTTACTTACTTAAATCTCTGTTGCTTGTCCCGTACTGGAGTAAATAAACTTTAAGAAGCTCCATAAAACACGTTCTAATGAAGTAATCGGATAACTTTAGGAGGAAGATTCTTAGTCTGTGAGGTGAGAGAGTTAAGCCAATCCCATTTGGCTGCAGGCGGCTGCTCTCTCGCACTGAACTTAATTCAGAACGAACTTTGAATTGGAAAGTAAATTCGGGGTATGTTGCTTTCCTTACATTATTTTAGGAAGCGGCTATATGGGTTGCCGATGCAACATACTATTATTTTATACGTTGTCTTGAAATATATTACGTAATACGCACTAAAACACAATCCTCCAATTAGAAGGTTATTAAATGAATTAGATTAAAATCGAAATTTTTACATTTTCATGGATAAATTTTATATTCATATTTAAAAGCTATTTTTTCAGTAAGTATATATTTAATAATGTATGTACCCCTAAATCTGAAACTATATGCGCGGATATTCCCGTGCAGTGCGTAGTAATCTACGATAAGAAATTCCGTGATAGCAGAAACGGTTTTTTGAGCTGTGCTGGTAGCTTAGATACGACGAGTATGTATCACTTTGTCTTATTTTGATACGTATAATATTTTGCTGTTTTGTACAATTTTAATTATTAAATTATTTATTCTAAAAAGCATTAGATGTATGAAAAAATATATTTATTAGAATATGTAATATTAATTAATTGTATAATATAATCTATTTTATCGAAGCAATCATTATTTATATAAATGGTCTTTACTAAATGACAATAATCACCAGACCAGACAGACCTGTTATGTAATTTTATGTTAGATTTTCAAATATTAAAAAAATACTAAATTTTTGCCTTATACAATAAATGAGAAATAATGGTACAAAGTGAGCCTTAGACGATAGAATGGACGATGGGGATTATTGCGCGCATCCTCGCCCGAGATTACACCTCCGGCCACGTTTAAGTGTGAGTTATGATCGCCTTACTGCTGCTCATCTTGTTGGCGTCTATGAGGAAATACTGCTGCTGCGACGCCGCGAGGGTACTAACGCGCCGGATATTTAGTGAGCCACGTAAGCCGGGGATATTCTACTTTCCACTTTCCACGTGTCGTGATTTAATGTGCAACTCACTACAAGCGCAACTATTATGTTGTATTCTACGTATGTGGTCGTTTAATTTAAAATGTTCCATATATACCTACATACTCGTACATGTATGTGTGTGTCTGTGTGTGTCTATGTGCATGTGAAGAAACCGCGCACACTAGAAAGTTCCATAATGTTCTAATCTAACGTGTGAAGTCTGTCAACCTGCATTTAAAAAAGTTGATTTGAAAAAGAAATCAACTGGAGTACATTACATACTATATGTAAGGAATACTGCCTTGTGTAGATCTATTTTCAACATATATGCAGTATTTTTTTATTACGTATAGTAATTTAAGTTAGTATCTTAGGTTTTTTATAACGTACTAGTTGACCTAACCACGCGTTGCCGTGGTGATATATTGTAATTCATATATAATATGTCAAAATCCCGCACCATGATGTCCGACTAAGTGTTGTCCTATAAGAAAACATTGATTTTGCAATACAAAAATGAGATTATTGATTAAGATAGAAAAAATCCTATCTTTTAAGTTGGACCAAACACTGGATATCTACAAAACTTCATTGAAATCGGTTCAGTGATTTCGGAGATTAGCGCAAACGAACATCGTAACATGGGATATTTATATATAAGAGATATTAATAAACCTTACATTTAGGCAATTTGGCTGAGTGTAGAATGTGCATGTTGCAAGCCTCAGTCAGGGGAACATTTGTCGTATCTCATTACGCATATGCCTTGTAATTAAGCGGGTTTGGCGATGATGAATATTAAATCGCTGCCCACACGACAATATTACTGACGTTGCACCGCTGGATGTAATTGCACTGTACGTACGGTTAGCTGGTTCTATTTAATGTTATAGAAGTGATCTAGATGAACAATTAATTCAAATTAAAATCCTAATTGTTTTCATATTGATACAAATGATTAGGCGTGTGAAAATTATTCAGTACATATTCAGATTCGCAAGGGTCAGGTACGTTATGTACAAATACTACCTTACTTTACTATCGCTCATAGAAATTTCATTAGGGACGATAAAAAGACATCCTGCCCTTCGAGATCCCTCGGAATGGCGAGCGATTTCTGAAAAACAATATCGCATTCGATGTCATAGACTATCGCGCGCGAGTCAATGACGGGTTTCGCAAAACTGTCACGTAATATGTAAACTGCTCTAGTTTCGATGCGTTTCGACTGTCAAAGACACTTGGTGTGGAGAATAGATCTTACAACTTACAACGATTGCTTTTTTATGATAGACCAGTGAAGGCAAAGTGAGAACTATAGTAAATAAACAACTTATTAATAAGTTTAATGTATTAATAAGGAAATTAGCTCAACCACGATGCATGCCGTGATAAGCTGTTATTGAGGCAACTTTTAGTTTTAATATTGCTTCATTACAGTATGATTATTAAGAATAAATAAAACATGATTCGAGTAAAATACAAAATAACTACATGAATTGTAAATAACAGCGCCCTTTGTTTACCTATGATTATGTATAAAATATTACCTTTTAATATAGCGAATACTTCTACATTAAAATTAAATACGTTGTTACTTGATTTAAATTTGCAAAATATTTGTTTGATTCAAAACGGTGTAAATAAATAGGTGCAATCTCCATTTTTATTTACGCAATCATTCTTCAATGTTAATAAATACGTTTCGACATTGGCAGCGTGTCGGCTCAAAGTGCGTAATTGCTGTGTTCCGTAATGTCTAAACAATTTTATACTCATACACTGATCAAATATTCATGTGCCAAATAAATATTTGCATTAATATTTATATGCGAATCGAACCCACACCTGATTCACTTCTCAAGGTCACCTAACCTAACCTAACCATTACATTAATAGGTCAAATTTACGAGGTTTTTAGAGATGATGGTATTCTTCCCACTGTGTATGTCTATGGTATCTGCAACATGGCAACCCAGTATGAGGTATGAGTGCGAAGCATAATAATAACTGTCAGGTTATATCACTATTGATACTAAATTGGGTTCACCCACTGTACAAAACTATAATATTTAAATAAAGAAATCAAATGCATTATCTACTTTAACTCTATTACCATTAGCAAACGAGTTTACATAGTAATTGATCGATAAAACCTTTAATCGCATTGCATAGATAACTGTTGACCAACATTGTTTTACGAGTATGCTACTTAAAGCTATGTACTATGTGCTGATATTATGACATGACATTGCCTAGAAATGGATGGAATTATGGAATTAGATGGAATGGAAATTATAGCACGCCTCAATCGTAATACGCCTATGATCTAATAAGGTTATAATAAACTATCATGATTTTCTTTTTACGATATTTTCTCACCTCGTTTGTGACTTGAGTCGTACATAGTTATTAGGTAAGTACTTTAATTTAGCATTCTTTTTGGAAAATATAACATTTCAATTTTATTACCATGTATAAATCATAAATGGATAAAACCGAAGGTTTGCGCTCATTTACTCGTATAATTTGATACTCTTGCGAATTCCCGTCAAGCGTCGGTACTTAATTGATAGCATGTTGTGATTGGAAGGTATGAAAAATATATATACAGTATCCGGCCAATTTACAACGCAACCCGGTACCGGTACGTGAGCACATGACCGGTCCATTTGTTGTCGCAGCGATGTTCCGGATACGTCCCGGTTTAATTGAGCTATTTGTGTTAGTCCGCTGTGACACGCCGCACCGTAACTTTATATCGCGCCATTGCTTACGTCATGACGCGTTTCCTATTATTGCTTATGTATTATATTGATTCAATAACATTTTTTAAACCCCCCCTAATAACAGTATCGAATTAAATAAATACCAGCTAATATGTATCACAAAGTATATCTAGTTTTTTAAGTTTTTTAATTTAATTAAATTTCATGCATATTAATATACCTATTCATATGTTTTTGTCTGTGAAAATCCAGCTAGTCGTTAGGATGGTTTCTAGTTTATAATGTTATCACATTTTTAATGAAATCATTTTTAGTTGCGTGTATTGATTTAACATTGCATATCCATATCTACTACCTACCTATAAAATGTATACATTGAAATTACAATGCAGCGCTTAAGAAATGTACCCTGTCATATCATAACGGCAAGCTAGAACAAGTGGTACAAGCAATTAGGGACATCGGCGCAATATCGAGACGAGCATAATAGCATTGTCGACCGGACGGCAATCTAATATTCATCATCGGCAGACGCGCTGTCTACATGGCAAAGCATAATGCGTAATTAGATACGGCAAATGTTCCCCAGGCTTTAGCTTGCGCCGCATGCATTATGCACACAGTCAAATTGAATGTGCAGTTAGTTACGTGGATTAAACTCCGACATGTATGTCGTAAATTCTGCATTTCGTTTATTTAAAAACGTGTGTTTTTAAATGTGATAGTATTTTATTTTAAAAACATCACGCTTGATTTATTCGTAATAGAGACAGTACAACAGTTCCTAGTTTTCATTTTTTAATTCGTCAGTGTCCTCTTGCGTAAGCGTTAATTTCCATATGCACGATACTAATGCACATCTTTATCCATTATTCATTTAACTCTCAAAGGAAATTTCGTTATACGTTACGATACTGAGATCGCGGAGCAACAAAAGTTGTCGCTTAAGGACCGAGTGGCCTATATCAGGATCGATTAAACGAGGGCATAAAAATTCAATAACATGTAAATTTTCCCTTACCCGGTGTCTAAGCGCAAACTTTGAAAACGAAGCTTCAGATAAAGTAAATTAAAGAGTTTGAACAACGTTATAATATAAAATGTATTGACTTTATATTAAAAACGATCTAGGATTTTAATTACGAGTACAACAAACGGTATTGGAGTATGATATTCACTATTTATTTCATTGATATTCGTAGTAAAATTGTTATGACAAGTTATGATTTGGTAGACTTACAAAATAAATTATTTACTAAACTAAATATAAATGTATATATATGTAGCAAGCGTTTTTTGTATGTATAGCAAGTATTACCTACTTAAATTTTAAGTTATGAAACGCACGTAAATTTGTGAAGATAAAAGTGCAAGCCAGGGTTTGAACCCAGAAGTCGGGAGGGAGAAACTGAAATCCAAAGCACTAGGTTATCGCTGTTTACACTTACATTCAATGGGGCTAAGTTAATTAAGTATTACAAAGGTACCTACACAAGTAGTGTGTTTTATTTTTAAAATAAAGGTTGTCGAAACAAATTAAGAACAACAAGAAACCCGCTTTCGTCTTAATGTAAAGCTTAAACTCTTAAAGGACAAGAGAAAACACTTGAAGATGCTCGAAGCAGGCTAGACAGTATAATAATGAGTGTGACATTTGATTTCCTGCACACCTCGTTAGCGCAGTTTAATGCGCCGCCCGTAGCGATGCTCGTTTTATTATGCAAACGGGCGAGCGTTGTAATATTTCCAGTACATCATCGACGGTGACATGCTGCATATTTAAAAAACAAAGCGGCGCGTCCCGAGATTCGCGCGAAATTGTTGCGTCGTTAAGCGTCACTTCAGATAAAAGTGTTCCTTGCGTAACACCTTATGCAATAAAATAAGAGTACGAGCATGACTTAATTTTGTTTAATAATAATAGTTACAAATTGTAAAAACTCTCTAGCTATGTTCGAATGCATTTATTTACATTTTTTTAGGTAGAAGAATTACTTTCACGGGAAATAAAAGGTCATCGAACGAATAAAACTTTCCCGATATGTAGGTATGTATTCAAAATATTACTCCGTAAAATAATCATGACGAGATGTTAAAATTTCGCATGTTTAAAAGTTAAATAGAAACTATAACTAAGAATGACATTTTGAACTAAAGAAATAAAACGATTACCGGTCGCTTCGAAAGTCATCATTGAATGAAATCGTTCTAAGACCTATTCGTCGCTGGGTGTTTTGACAGTTGAGACACATCGCCACTGGAACGATTTACATAATACGTGACAGTTTTACGCAGCCCGTCATTGACTCGAGAACGATAGACTGAGACATCGAACACGATATTGTTTTTCGAATTATTTTTGCCGTTCAGAAAGTTTATGTAAATAAGGTGTTTATTTTTTATAACTTATATATTATATAGCTCTTTAAGATATAGCTTTTTAGAATTAATCCTATAATAATATATAATTAAATATTATATGTGAACGAGATGAAATTGATAAACGTGAAATGCTTTCACGTTGATTCAACAAATTTCTCGCCCTTCAAGGGTACGTGCGTGTTCGTAGCAATTTAAACAACATTATTCGAATTCTCCGTTATTTGCTTTGAAGTTTAATCCTTTAGCTGTCGAATAGTAAATAATATAGAGGTCTTTGTTCAATTAATGTACGCCCGGTAATTACTTGCGTCTGTGCACGATATTACGATTTTCACTATAGAGCTCGATACTATTAACATTGAGGTTTTGTTAATTTGTTGGTTGATTATTTGAAGATTGATTAAGTTTCTACGCGGGATTCGACTCTGGAAACATAATACTTGCGTTTACTTCTGATACTAAGCAACAGTGCTCATACTGAATTCTTTCGATTTGATACTTGCATGCAACGGAGTTATTTGATACGGCATACATGTTGTAGAGTACGCTCCTGGGGGTGGGTTAGATAAGATTAGTGAGTATCAGTCATCAAAGTGACTCACCACAGCTAAACGTAGTAACAGGCTAACTACTATTTAGTTTTAATTTCCTTCACAACTTAAGTTGCGCGAAGAGAAAGTAAGTGTTAAGTCGAAAGTTATGGAGACTAGGCTAGCTTAACTTTGGGCAATCATAGCGTCGACCCTCACCATCTCGGCGCTGAAACTGTCGTATTTCCTCATAAGGGAGGAGAGAATGCCGCTATAACTCACGGTTACCGACTCCCCAGTGTGTTGTAAAGATGCCTTCAACACTAGTCTTCATTTTCTAGCGAGTACAGTGCTTAGATTTTTACAGATAAGTCGAAAGCAATGATACTGCGGTTAATTAACGACAGTGCTTTTAATTTTTCTTATTGTATGATGATTATATGTAAGATTTTGTAAAGTCGTATAATTTGTCGATTGTTTTGAGAATGTGCTTTTACTAACACTTTAAAATACATTTTAATTTCTGCTACAAGAACGTTACGAACGTTATTTTCCACTATACTCTTTGACTTGACAATTACATCAAACTGTTGAATACTTGGATCTCAGTTGTATGTAAAACACCGTTATTTGCAAAAAGCAATAGAGATTGTATCTACTATTTCGAAACAAGGAAGAATAGACTGACAGTAGCAATTACTCGTTTTGGAAAAAAACCTTAGTAATGGAACATCCAAAATGGCGTGGGTCGTTACATTGGCTCACGTGGTGTGGGCACCTAATAGCCCTTCTCTCTATTCCTCACTATTTAGCAGGTGCCGGTTTTCCCACGTCTCCCCTACTAAAGGTTATTGGGCCTGCTTTCACGCTTTTTATTGCCTCAACGCAGTTTGAACTCAATTATTTTTATGGTCGGGCAAATTGCTATTTTGTTGCTTTATTGCGATTATCAAGACGAAATTAGTTCCACGATTGATAGGATTTTTTATTTGTCAGGTTTCGATCGCAAGTGATTAACGCGAACGATACTTTCAAAAATGATTCATTGTTTTCTTTCTTATTTACATTCCAGAATAGTGCCAATATCAATTCATTCAAAGGATACATAAATCGTTTTTGGGTCATGAACAAAAATTGAGAACAATTATCGTAAGGTAATTCAATAATATAGTTAAAAACCTCAGAAGACAAATCTTACAACAACGTTAAGAAACTCGTCCGCTTAGGAACTCAGATTTAATAAATTTATCATCATGTTAAACGTCCTTTCCTGAATATCATTATGTATTATTACTCATCTTAAAATTTATCTCCCAAGATAAAGATGCAGGAGGAAGTTGACAGCGACATAAATTGTGCTTCGTGTCTTATCATCTTGCGGTGATTTTCTCAATTTGTGAACAAATCGGATTAGATAGCATTACTGTCATCTCGCGAAACATGGAATTGAATAAGTTTGGGAACATGCGAGATTAAAATTTTACGTTACTGTTAATGAAGTGGAGGTGATTAAAACGGTGTTATAGGTGTTTCCTGCCTTATAAACACCCGTGTACACCATACAATGTACAGTCTTAAGCATGTAATGTCCCGTCCTCCCATAGACATAGGAAACATGCAATACGAGTACATCTTACTACTCACATGCATGTCGTGTTTTCGTACAATATTTCATTTCTAACTAAAAATAAACGGATTTTGGCAAAAGCTCCGTACCTTTACGATTACACATAAATATGTTGTAAATAAAAGTATTCTCAATCAGAGGCCCCTTTAATTTTAAGTGCCACTTTCACAAAGAGAGTTCACATGTGTTCTACCGTTAGAAAAATCAGCTTTTACCTTCAAAATTTTTACCGTAATGTTTTTTAAAAATCGTTTGTTACCATGCTCTTTGACATCAAGCTCGTTTGACGTCACGGCGCAGTCATATGCAGGTTCCGAAAACACTTTGTAAACTTTGTTGTTTCGTATATTGATACAGTGTACAGCATGAAAGCAACGCTAATGTGTTAATGTACGTATCTCTATATACAATGGAGGAATTTAGCTGTTTGTAGTAAAAGGTACGGAAAATAGAATGGATGGTAAGGTACGATGTTAAGTGGTTAACATTTCCTTCTTCATAGAATGTCACATAAATTTATTATTATGAAATTTTTACATCCATTACATTACCATTACATTACATTACATTACAACTGAAATAAGTATTCGAAATCTTTGCACGTTTATTTGCAATTATAGTCTAAAACCATTACCTCCGAGAACAAGCTATACAATTGATAAAGTAAACGTCACTAAATGTATTTCCAGGAGCGGCGAGAATTCAATTTTCAGAGGCAGGAAAAAAAACGAAACAGTTTTATTTAAACGACTGATTTGAGAGCAAACACCTACCGGGAAGCAACCCGCATCTCAATACAGGAAAATCCATAGCGGCCCAGCTATAGTTCGATCAGATTATTGGATATTCTTTGATTTGAAAAACTTGCTTGCTTATATTATTGGCGTTGATTCCAAAGTTATGCTATGTATAATCAAAATGCTTTTTCTCATGAATACCTGTTAGTTGACAGTGAAATTGGATCATTGTTTTGTTTTCAAAAAATACTCTATTAGTATATCTATGTAGTTTCAGTAATTATTGGTACTATGGGAGTATACTCGTACATACTCGTACATCGTACATAGTGAGTTAGAATATTAGTAATTTGAACGGCAATCTACAACTTGCACTGGGCCGCGTTAACCGCGTAATTATTTTAAAGTAATATTATCTTAAGCATTATTCTTAGGCAAAGATGGCCTAGTGGTTGGAAATTCGGTCTTCC
>DWGJ01000978.1:0-23255 GCA_018246895.1 Aspitha aspitha aspitha
ATTATTGTGTAGTAAAGATACCACGTTGGGATCTTGCAAAGTTTAACAGAGTGAGTACAAAAATTGGAAGTTCGATGAAAAGTGTCGGAGAAGTAATGGCTATCGGTAGAAACTTTGAAGAAGCTTTTCAAAAAGCTTTAAGAATGGTAGACGAAAATGTCAATGGTTTCGATCCCAATATTAAAAAAGTTAACGAAAATGAATTGAGAGAACCAACTGATAAACGGATGTTTGTTTTAGCCGCTGCACTTAAGAATGGGTACAATGTTAATAAACTATATGAATTAACTAAAATAGACCGGTGGTTTCTCCATAAATTTAAAAATATAATAGATTATTACAATAACCTTGAAGCTGTTAGTTGTGGCTCCATTACGTATGATATTTTAAAGAAAGCTAAGCAAATCGGATTTTCCGATAAACAAATTGCAGCAGCTATCAAAAGTACCGAATTGGCTGTAAGAAAATTAAGAGAAGAATACAATATTACCCCTTTCGTTAAACAAATCGACACAGTTGCTGCTGAATGGCCAGCTTCCACTAATTATCTATATCTAACGTACAATGGTAGCGCACATGATTTAGATTTCCCTGGAGAGTTAGTGATGGTATTAGGATCTGGTGTGTATAGAATTGGAAGTTCAGTTGAATTTGACTGGTGTGCTGTTGGATGCTTGAGAGAACTGAAGAACCAAGGTAAAAAAACAATAATGATCAACTATAACCCTGAAACTGTCAGTACAGATTACGATATGAGTGATAGGTTATATTTTGAAGAAATCTCCTTTGAGGTAGTGATGGACATATATAAAATAGAACAGCCTCATGGTGTAATTTTATGTATGGGTGGTCAATTACCAAATAACATAGCAATGGATTTACATAGACAACAAGCAGTTATCCTGGGTACTTCACCTGACATGATAGACAATGCAGAAAATAGGTTTAAGTTTTCTCGAATGTTGGATCGTAAAGGTATATTACAACCACGATGGAAGGAGCTAACAAATTTAGAATCAGCAATTGGATTTAGTGGAGAAGTTGGATATCCATGTCTAGTTCGGCCATCGTATGTGTTGAGTGGAGCGGCCATGAATGTTGCATATTCGGACCAGGATTTGGAAGCATACTTAAAGTCGGCCAGTTTGGTTAGTAAAGAACACCCGGTCGTCATTTCGAAATATATTATGGATGCTAAAGAAATAGATATAGATGCTGTAGCAGTAGATGGAATTATCTTATGTTTGGCTGTTTCGGAGCACGTAGAAAATGCTGGTGTACATTCTGGAGATGCGACGTTAGTTACCCCGCCTCAAGATATAAATAATGAAACGCTAGATAAAATAAAAGAAATTGCTCGCATAGTTGCTGAAACACTTGATGTTACTGGACCGTTCAATATGCAGTTAATTGCAAAAGA
This sequence comes from Aspitha aspitha aspitha, assembly GCA_018246895.1. NCBI lineage: Eukaryota > Metazoa > Arthropoda > Insecta > Lepidoptera > Hesperiidae > Aspitha > Aspitha aspitha. Next base: position 1,421 of record DWGJ01000978.1, read on the forward strand.
TAATGAGTTAAAAGTTATTGAATGTAATGTTCGAGTGTCTAGGTCATTTCCTTTCGTATCTAAAACATTGGACCATGATTTCGTTGCAGTGGCAACTAAAGTAATACTTGGCATACCCGTAGAACCAGTAGACGTTATGGCTGGTTGTGGCAAGGTAGGAGTGAAAGTGCCTCAATTTTCGTTTTCAAGATTATCCGGTGCCGATGTTACCTTAGGTGTGGAAATGGCATCGACTGGAGAGGTAGCATGTTTTGGAGAAAACCGATATGAAGCTTACCTAAAATCTTTGATGAGTACTGGATTCAGAATACCTAAAAAAGCCATATTACTGTCAGTGGGAACATTTAAGGTAAGAACAAAACAGAATCAAAAACAACAGAATTTCGAGTTAATCGACTAAATATTTTCATGTACGCAACTGTCTTAATAATTATTTTAATCAGTAGTTCTATATTCAAAGTAATGTTTTCTGTGATCCCTTAAATAACGATATTATTATTATTGCTTTATATTTATAGCACAAAATGGAGCTACTTCCGAGCGTTCGAATTCTGCACAAAATGGGATATAAACTATATGCCAGTATGGGTACTGGCGATTTTTACACAGAACATGGCGTAGAGGTATTTGTTTTTATTCAATGTAACATAGTTACATTTTATGTTATAATGAAAATTGTATTTATTATTTGACTTACTGTATTTATTTTACTTTATTCTAATTTTAGTATTTCACTGTAAATTAATGCAATTTTCTGTAATACTTTTTTAGGTTGAAAGTGTGCAGTGGACTTTCGATCATATTGGAGATCCAGATGATGCTAGATCAGATGGAGAATTAATGCATCTAGCAGATTTTATGGCAAGACGTCAGTTAGACCTTGTTATTAATTTACCTATGCGAGGGGGCGCGCGCCGGGTTTCGACCTTTACTACACATGGTTATCGTACAAGACGATTAGCTGTGGATTATGCAGTACCATTAGTAACAGACGTTAAGTGTGCCAAACTCTTAGTGAAGGTAAAATCAGCAGTTCAAATTTACACGATATGCTCATCGATCATCGTCAATTCTTATCAAACCTAAATCTTTATGAAAATAGTTATAATTTGTATTTTTTTTGCAGGCAATGCTGCAATGTGGGGGTGCACCTCCAATGAAAACTCACACTGATTGCATGACATCTCGCAACATTATTAAATTGCCTGGTTTTATAGATGTCCATGTTCATGTTCGAGAACCTGGCGCTACTTACAAGGAAGACTTCGATTCCTGTACGGCCGCAGCTCTTGCTGGCGGAATTACAATGATTTGTGCAATGCCTAACACGAATCCTCCACTAATTGATCGCTCGTCATATGAATATGTGTCAGCATTAGCTAGGGTAAGCGCACGTTGCGACTATGCTTTGTTTGTCGGTGCTTCAACCACTAATTGTGACACCGCCGCAGATTTAGCCCCACAAGCAGCAGCCTTAAAAATGTACTTGAACGAGACATTCACAACGCTCAAGTTGGATGATATGACTGTTTGGCAAAAACATCTTCAGAACTGGCCCAAAAAAATGCCCATTTGTGCCCATGCCGAACGCGAAAAGACCGGAGCTGTTATTCTTATGGCGTCGCTTATCGATCGACCTATACATATATGTCACGTTGCAAGAAAAGAAGAAATTTTAATTATAAGAGCCGCTAAAGAAAGGGGCCTTAAAGTAACTTGTGAAGTATGTCCACATCACTTATTTTTAAGTACAGTAAATGTGGACTATATTGGGAAAGGAAGAGCTGAAGTTCGCCCAGTATTATGTAGCCCTGAAGATCAAGCAGAATTATGGAACAATTTGGATATAATTGACGTTTTTGCGACAGATCATGCCCCTCATTCTGTTGAAGAGAAAAATTCTGAGAAACCACCACCTGGCTTTCCTGGCGTAGAAACAATATTACCTCTTCTATTAAATGCAGTGCATCAAGGACGTCTTACCATGGAAGATCTCATAAATAAGTTTCATAGAAACCCTCGTAAAATATTTAATTTACCGGAGCAACCAAATACCTATGTAGAAGTGGACATGGATTATGAATGGACTATTCCTGAGGCTATGGAGTTTTCTAAATCGAAGTGGACGCCCTTTGCCGGAATGCAAGTATGCGGAGCCGTTCATCGTGTAACCTTACGTGGTGAAATCGCTTACGTAGAGGGTCAAATATTAGTACCACCAGGATTTGGGCAAAATGTACGCGATTGGCCTGCTACAAAAAAACAGATATTTTCCGTGTACGAAATTGAGAAGACTGAAAAAGAAACAAGTCGGCCTAATTCAGCGTTAGAGATATATAATTCATTAGATGTTACTAAAATAAGTGATATTGATTTAGACCAAATTGAATCGAACAAGCCTGAAACACAAAACAAATTGAATGTGCACTTCAATGATATTACTGGAATTCGAGGCACTTCTCCATTACCTCCTCAGGTATCGACTAGACAAAGATGTGACAGCTCATCATATCCACCACAAGTTTCATTATCACAACGCCAACGTAGCGATTTATTTGGTAAAAGTATATTAACAGCTGATTCATTTAGTAAAGATACTCTTAACGATCTTTTCAATTTAGCACAATTCATGAAAACAAGCGTCAGCAAAGGTCGGTATTTAGATGATATACTGAGAGGAAAAGTCATGGCATCAATATTTTACGAAGTAAGCACACGCACAAGTTGTAGTTTTGCAGCCGCAATGCAAAGACTAGGCGGTTCCGTGATTCACACGGATGCTACGAGTTCATCGGCTAAGAAAGGAGAAACTTTAGAAGACAGTGTAGCTATAATGGCAAGTTATTCTGATGTAGTTGTATTACGTCATCCTGAGCCAGGTGCCTCGGCCGTAAGTTATAAACATTCACTAACGTATGTACTTGTTGATAAAATATTTTTTTTGTAACTGTTTTGCAATATTTTTAATATTTTAGCGCGCTGCCCGACATTGCCGTAAGCCTGTCATTAACGCTGGAGATGGCGTTGGCGAACATCCAACACAAGCATTACTAGATGTTTTCACGATAAGAGAAGAGATTGGTACGGTAAATGGACTTACAATAACGATGGTGGGAGATTTAAAAAATGGACGTACAGTTCACTCTCTTGCTCGTCTTCTAACGTTATATCAAGTACAATTACAGTATGTCAGTCCACCAGGCCTGGGAATGCCCAAACATATAATGGAATACGTAGCGTACAAAGGCATTCCACAAAAAGTATTCGACCGACTTGAAGATGTCCTGGCTGACACTCACGTTTTATATATGACAAGAATCCAGCGCGAAAGATTTGAAAACCAAGACGATTATGAAAAGGTAACCTAATGTAATAACGTCCATTTTCATAGTAGACGACGTTAACAACGTCATGATTATTAACTAAACTGTATTCATTTTTTAAATTATGAATTCAAAAATTCATTTTATTCTTTGTTCTAGATGAGAGGATTATTAGTCGTAACACCTCAACTGATGACCCGGGCTCGCCGTCGCATGATAGTTATGCATCCACTACCTCGAGTTGACGAAATATCTGCAGATTTCGACTCAGATCCACGTGCGGCCTACTTCAGGCAGGCTGAATATGGCATGTACGTGCGCATGGCTTTGCTGTCTATGGTCGCTGGAGTCAACCCATTAGTGTAAAATCATTTTAAAATTGTATTATTACTAAAAAAGTATACATAAAAATAAACATTCGTGTCGGCGTAACTAAAAGCTTGAATAGGTTTAACACATATTTAATTAAGAAAATAATGGTCAAATATGAGTTACATTTTATACATATGTCCTTACATGCAGTCATTCATTAAACATTATTGAACTATTTGTTACTGTTATTACATTAAAGCTAATTATTTTCAGTTAATCATATTTTTACAATAAAATAAGTGAAAATTTAAAGTATTGTTTTTTCTCATACCTACAAAATCTTTATTTTCCAAATAGCAGTATACCTTTTTTATGTACAATAGTTATTATCAAAAGAGATTCTCAATTTCTTGAAATACAGCCAATTGTTATGCTACAACGTAATCCTAGAAAAGAGTATATTATAAAGAATGTAGTTAAATATTATAAACCGAACAACAATGAGATGCAATCTATTACATAAACATGAATGCTTCATGACATTCCTTTACAAATACCATTTTCATAATTTAGATTCTTCTTGTCCCATATCATCTAACTTTTTGATCTCCGGCTTTGAAGATAGTTCAACATGTACGTCTACAAATGAAAATGGAACGTTTCCATGATTTTCTGTTGGAGAATCTTGATTAATGATATGTTCATATTTTGGACGATGTTTTTTAACTGGTTTATTCTGAACACTTCGTTCCGCAACACTTTCCCCTCGTGTTGATAACTTAAAGCCACCTTGATTTGCTAATTTTCGCTTACAATCGGCCAATTTATCTCGAATAACGTCAAGATATTCATTAGCTGTCGCATCTCCGGCAGGTTCATCGCGTAAAATAATGCAGAGCCTTTGAGCTTGTTCCAAGTAAATTACAGCCTGTCTTATAGCTTCAAACTTTTCGCTGGAACGTGCCATAGCAATGAAGTGTGGTATAAAAAACTCTAGTACTAAACGACGCCGCTCTGCATCCATTTTTGCTGGCAAAATTATCTGTAAAATTAATATTAAAATTTGTTAAATCAATATGATGTAAACTTACATGATTACGTTAAAATGTAGGGAAATCAGGAAATACTGAGGTAAATATTTTCAATAGATTCCTTGCAAGTACGGGATTAAGTATCTAGAATATTAGTTACGTATAGGCACTTACATTATGTTTAATCTCTCTCTCTTCCTTACTTAATATTCTTTGTTTTTTACTGTGCATATTTGCACGCCTTCTTTCTTTTATTTGTCTTTGCCTTTCTTTTTTCCATAGATAATGTTTGTCATGAGCTTTAGCGCTCTCAGAAACGTTTTTAATAGGTTCGTCTTCACTATCAGTGCTATGATAATTGGGAATAACTACAGGTAAATTTGGATTTATTATTCGTAGAGGGTTTTTGCAAGTTAAAATATCGTACAATCGATGGCTATTGAAAGACGGATAAAAATCTTTCTTTGTGTATTTCAATTTTTCAACAGCATGAAGTAAGTGCATTACAGGAGCCTCTAGAATATCAGCTAACCGTCTTTGTATCTTTAGGAGCAAAGGTTTTGGTATACTTTTAAATTCATTACAATTATCTATAAAATAATTAGGTAACCGAGATTGCCCAAAGTGGATATAAAAGCTTCTCAGAAACAATCTTAATGTTTCTCCGAGCCGATCTTCCGGCCACTTTGCATAATTATCTTCGCACTGCCAAAAGAGATGATTCTTTATATGACTTGCATCAATTCCTATCTTAGATACCTCGTTTTCCATAAAAACTTTATGTAACGTTAGGGCAAATAAGTAACACCTCATATGGGAATGTGCTAAGCAACTTTCTAGATAGCGTTCCGCAGCTGGAAACGTTATTTTCCATTGCAGTTCTCGATTCGGATTTGCGCCTCGTTTTGGTCTAAACCCAATCGGTACTAAAAGGCAGCCAAAACCAATGGCTTTATTCACCATGTATTTAGTAGGCCATTGATAACTAAAATTCGTCCTAGGATTTTGTATTATTTTTCTTTCTCGTATAATCCATTGATTCGCTGCATTTGGCCAAGCAGCTATGAGAGCAGGAAATACTTCGTAAGTCAGTTTTAAGCCATTTTTTACTGTATTGCAATAAACACTTGCTCCTTGTGTTAAAGCATTATTAATGGCTTCCTGTGAAAAACCCAATCCAGAACCTAAATTGACTATAAAATTATCAACGAAGTTGTTCATAAAATTAATAGAACTCAAGTAATAATTAGTCTCATAGAGATTTCTAGATAGAGACAATTTTGAAGCGGAATCTATATTCTCGTCATCGTCATCGCTCCATTCCACAACGCGCACGTCAACTGGTGTCCAACATTCATCTGGTAAAACACCGGATGATACTGGGCAATTTGCAAATTGCGATTGCACACTAAGTTCTACCTTTTTTGGCGTCGTAGATTCAGTAATTGTCGAATATCCATAGTCCGATTCCGCCTCGCTAGATTCTGCGTGACGGCTACTTGAGTTTGATCTGTAGCCCGAAGTCTCCGTATCTTCAGCCTTAGCATTTTCGAGTGAAACGTTAGGTCTGTCTTTTGAATATGTTTGGTTTATACTTTCCTTTGTTGGACCATTTGACTTCTGGGTACTTTTCAAAATTGATTTTCGAGACTTACTGTCACAATCTTCAGTTCGCTTATCTTCACTACCACTATAAAAACTTTTATCTTGGACATTACTATCCAAATTGGTTGTTTTCTTCGTTCGAGCATTTACCTCTTTTGTAACACTATTTCTTGTTCTACCCAAACGCCCTTTAGTAGGTAGTAGCTCCCCTTGAATTGATTCGTGTAATTTAATTTTTATTTTATTTGAATAATCATCTCCTCTACTTGTGTATGGAGAGTCATCGGAATCATTTGATTCCTTCTCTGAATCAGTATAAAGACTATCATCAGAGCTAGATTTCTTTAAATTACTAGGGTTTTGTTCCCTTGAAAGTGTACTTTCTAGAACTTCCGTTTTCTTTAGCTTGATATAACCTGCAAAAATTTATTAATTTTAAATATATCAAACAGTCACCATAGTTATACTAATATAATTTAAAATTATTGAAAAATTTATTTGCAACGCATCTATGACCGACTTCTGACGGGGTAACTACTAACACTCACTAACTGCACCCACTAACACATACTAACAGGACTAATATGACGTACAGTCCTATTCCTGCAGTCCTGTCACTAAAGAATTAATTAATTAAATAATTCAACTAATTCTTATTAACATCTTATACTTACTGAATTCACACTAACAGTCCCTACAACCCTGTTAGTCGGTTACAGATGTCAATGGGCGGCAGCAGCCACTTGTGACTGCTGCCTGCTCGTTTGCTACTCTATTAAAAAAAATAATCAGAGAAGTATTATGTACTAATATTTTTAATAACAATATAGGTGTTTTTTACTCAAATTTAATAATATTATGATCTCTGGAGATATCAAATATAAAAAGATCATATCAGAATACCTGGCTCTTTGGAGTCTTCAATGCGCAGTTTATAAAATGGTGCATCTAGCACAGCACAATAGTCCGAAGTATCTCCAGGCTCACTCGCTTCAACATTGTCATAGATTATAAATAGTCTTGGAGCAATAAGGGGCTCTGTAAGTTCCCGATTGCGTTGATAGTAAATGTGCTCCTGTACACATTCCTGTAATCGGTCAGCGAAGAAAACGTGCTTGTGGCTGCGTACCATCGCTGCGTCCATGGTGTGCTCGCGTTCGCTTATAGGATTATTCTTGATGTGGTGAGTTTCCCTGAAAATTCCACTTTTATTACAACAAAACGAACGACATATTTATTTCCATGTCATTTCCAAATAATTAATTAAAATTATGTTCAGCCCAATTGCTTTCCTAATCCCATTACGGTGTCTCTATCATTTTTAAATTTTTAGGGAAATAAAAAATATTAATAATTTAGTTTCAAATTCAATAGGTTTTTTACTCAATTATTGAGTATTGCAGAATACCACAATCGATTGTAATCAAGCTCATATCATGACGCAATCAATAAGCTTTTAAGAATAGGTAGGTAGAGTATGTGATTTATTCAATCAAAAGTAATCACCGCCAGCGACGTGCGATAACCGTATCTACTTAAATAGGTTCTTCAAATGTTATCAGATTAATAATTTTATTTCAATATCATATCCGTTCATTGCTGTCTGTCGGAATGTTTCAAGCGATGTAAATAAAATTACGTACGTGTATTATATGTACATATATTATCTTACGTATACTATGTATTTCAGTGTACTGTTAAGGTAACTACAGTTACAAGAACAAAAGGCATAGTCGAGTAATCTTATTGTCGATCTGTACAAAGAGAAGGAAAATACTTGTGATTTTGAATAGCTCTTCACCTGAATCTAAAAAGGGCTTTAAAGCCCGCATAAGGCAAATGTTAAAGTACCAATTTTTATAGTGCAGTTGATAGGTGGGCTGTATTCCGCAATCTTTTTTAATTTAATACCTTATCTTTTATTGAATAATTTTCACTTTTTCTTTATTTTTGAAAACAGTACGTACGTTGAAAATCGTAGGTACGTAGATATATCTTGTACATTTAAAATTAAAAATCTCACACTTCAATACATACTCGTATAATTACGCAGTCGAGTTCAGTTGATATCGTTAGTTGTTGTTTAAATTTAGTCGATAGCCTTAAAGGCGTTTAAAAACATCCAACAGACGGGTTGGTCACTGATCCACCTTCCCAGCCATCGACATTGGGGTGGTATGGTGGAGTATGTCCAGGACTTCCGTAATTGTGGACATAAATGGGTCGCAGCCAAGATATGTCATATTTATTTGAGTTACATATTAAATTATTAAAAGTTAATTTTAAAAACCTATCTATAACTTGAACTGTGATGTTTTTTTGTAATGTTTTAAGCTCTACTTAAAGGTCAACTTCATTGAAAATAATAATTTGTTTGTTTTATTCAATACTCACCTCTCGTAATTCTCGAAAAATTGAATAGAAAGGAGAATATTGTTCAATAAAAAAGCATCCGAATCATTAAGGAGTTGATAGCGCATTCGATCCACAGCTTCATCGTCGTAGGAGCGAACGTGAGCGGGCGCAGGCGGCGGGGGCGCGACGGCGGCCGCCGGCGACAGTTGAGGGAGAGTTTGTTCCTTTATTCCAATTCTCTTATTACTTGCATTGATATTTTTCTTTTTCAATTCTTCTCTTTTCTGCTCCTTCCATTTCTCGCGTTCGAAAAACTTGTCTGGTTCCTTCTGCAGCTTTTTTGATTTCGTATTCCCCATCGTAAAATAGTACACAATTTAATCAAAACTGTAAATCACCATAGTGGTACGTTTACGTTTTGCACATAATATTTTATTAAGACCAGGTTAAAACAATCAATTAATTTAAAGTCACTGTCTAGTCGAATGAATTTTAAATAATTAAAACACAAAGTCAACGTGCGTCTCTACTGATATTGCATAAATAACTGCTTAAAATATATGCTAACAAATTCATTCTGATTACCCTTATCAAGAGTCGATGATTAATAAATTGATTATTTTCTTGGTAAAGTGATTACGCGTAGCTGCAATGTTTTGTACAAAATAAATGACGTTGTTACGATACTATTGTAACTATCTTCTATGCATATTCAACTAATCCCCACTTTGTAAACTAACCACTTGAAGAACTAGTCAATCGTAAAGTGCAGACAGCATTCCTCCTGAACAAGACTTCTTGTTACATATTGCGACCATGTTTCAAGTCACTTAACGTTTCACCATAGCTATTTGCATTTTTTTATGTGATATAACTGTTACTGTAACTATAATTCGATATATACCTACCTTACATTAGCCACAAAGCAGTGCCACAAATCCTGCGCAATTTAAAATAAATCGAAATTGTGCACTAAAACTAAGAAAATCAGACTTATTGTTACGGGAAGCATAGCAATTTTTAATAGCGGGAATCTCAGTCCTGGAATCCGCATAATAATATAATTACATTAAAAATGCCGTGTACTACTTATTTATATGTGGCAGGGATTACTACTTTGTACCGTATCATAAAAATCATGAAAGTCTGCTTTCGAAATTTTTTGCTGATAATATAAAGTAAATTGCAGTCATTAAAAATCTAAAATTCTAAATTGATACAACTATACTAATATTATAAAGCTGTAGAGTTTGTTTGGTTGAACGCGCTAATCTCAGGAACTACTGGTTTAAATTGAAAAATTATTCTTGTGTTGAATAGTCCACTTATTGAAGAAGGCTATAGGCTATATAACATCGCGCTATGACTAATAGGAGTGGAGCAGCGACGAAAAAGTGTTCTTTTATTCTTCCGTTTTCCCTGTAATTTTTTTATAGCAATCATAGCTTGACGTTCTTAAAATAGTTTTTTTAATACATAGATTGTTCTCTAATTAACGCGGGTGAAACTGTGGGGCACAGCTAGTATCAGATAAGCATAACAGAGAATGATGTTTTTCTACTTTTCGGGACTAAGTTTAAACGCTGCCTGTCAGAAATTTTAAGCATTAATTAAAACTATTTATGATTATGCTTACTTGCGATCATCATGATATTGCGAAGTCTTATTGACAAGCCTATTTTTATAAGGTTTGTCTGATAAAGTTTCTGTATAAAAAATAAAACCATGTACGTGAAAACATCACGTGTATATTATATTACCTATAAAATAAAGTTTAACAATATTTGGCTATACTTGTTCTTAAATCTAAAATACATACTATATATTTTTGATACATTTAATTCGATACATTAGAGATTTTTACACGACATGAGCCTTAATATCTATAAATTATCCTATATATTCTCCAAAGTCATGACTTTTACAAGAGATTCACAAAACATAACATTAGATTTATTTATTTGCATGAGTTAATTATACGAGATTTAAATGTTTGTCATATTCACAATTTATTGCTAGATAGGAAGTACAAACAAAAGCTATATAAAGTGACCTAATGAAATACTCAAATACATATTATACTGGTTTTTAAAAACAATACGTTTTTTCGTTTTTTAAAAACGACCTTATTACATACATTTTATTACCGTAGAAGCAATAAAGGTTGACTTAAATAATGACAACATTGATTTTACTAGATATATGAAATTACTATTATAGGTACTATAAAATAAATTTTGCTGTAGTAGGGACATTTATTTATAATATAATAATGTAAAATAAATTATTACTTATATAAATAAATTGTTATAACTAGACTTTTTATTTTTTCAAATATCACATGAACGATCTCAAACAATACTATCACACCAAATACAGTATGAAATTATGTTTATGGTCATTTTATTATAAAACACAATACTGAGAAAATAATTCATCACGGTATGTGGTGCAGAGCACAGGCCGGCGGCTGCGTATGTTCCGGCTCTTCCATCTGGTGGGCTATGCTCACCACGTCGACATCGGGGTGAGGATTTACGCGCTTGTGGTTCTTCATTCGCTTCACCTTCACCTCCCCTAGCTTTTTATCCAATAGCCTCCTGTAATATAATGCAGCTATTAAAATTTCATCGAGGCACATGTACACATCACCTAATTAATAATGCATAATTACTATTTATTGGAATTTCACTAGGCATATAAAATTGTACATCGACATTTAGCAATGTTAATAAAAATGGATTGTTTTTGATATTTGTGTTAATGTAATAAATGAAATTTATTTTATGACAGAGCAATGGCCAGTGATAATGATAAATGGCTAACAATTAAGCAGCAATTACAGTAAGTCTTCTTACATCTCAATATGTTATACCCGTATTTTAAATAAACTAATCATGATTCTACCGTATGCAGAGTTTTGACTTTTTAAATTGTAACCTTATATTACGAATAATTGTAATTATCAAACGTGATATTAAACTTTAATATAGAATTATAGAAGATCTAGAAATTTATGCAAAGGTAATATTTTGTTTTAGCGCATAACGGACCTGACAATAAGTGGTCACCGTAGCCGATGGACATTTGCAATACCGGAGCCGTCACCAACGCGTTATTAGCCCTGAAGGACGCTGTTGAGGAATTTTTGAAGAACCTCATGTTATAGAGCACAGAGAATATATCAGAGGGAAGGGAAGCTCATTCCAGAGTTTGTACGTTCGTGGCAGAAACGAGCACGAGAAATAGACCGTTGAGAACTGCCACGTGTCCAGCTGATGAGGATGGAAATTCTCCTTATAGCCTGCAGTGCAATGGATGAACTGTGACGTTCCCATCATATAGAATACAATTACACAAGAACAATTTAAAGGTAAAGATAGATTAATGAATGATTAAAATATAATTAGTTATATAAATCCAACTTCCTATGTGTTTTTAACTTACTTTTGCCGACAATCGATTAGAATTCCCAGTACAAATACAATGGCTATCGCGACCAGCACGACCACGGTTACACCCAGAATCGCAGCCACTGTTAGTGTTGGGACGTCTTCAGATATTATTGAGACGCTAGGATCCGATGTCGCCTCCAAAAATTCTGAAAGAAGTAAAAGCAAAATGAATTTGTATAACACAGTTCACTTTATAAATCATGTCAGATATCAGTGTAGAGACACTTTATTTTTTTTTCCACTCCAGAAATGAAAGAATGATATCCAGACGTCCCTGAGGGCAAATTTTGACATGCACGAGTGTTTTTCACAAGAATACAATTATTCAGCGTAACTTACTAAGGACCTACGCCACATGCCTTTACAGCGGCGAAGCTCGAACATGGAGTTACAATTTTTTTTTATTAACTTTATTTACAAACAGTCGTATACCTGCAGTCCTGTTACTAATGAATACTAACCAACAAATACTTATTAACTCCTATAAATTACGAAATTTACACTAATAGTCTTACTCCTACTGTTCTATTAGAGGTTACAAATATCCATGGGCAGTAGCGGCCACACGTGACTGCTGCCTGCTCCTTTGCTATTCTCGTCAGAAAAAAAATATACGCGTGTTTAAAAATATTTCATAAGACAATGGATATAAACAAGTCAGAATATCTACGCTCACTGACATTAAAAGGGAGAAAGTGATATGTTTGTGTGACTTTATCTTTTTATAACAGTCGTGTGATATATGGATTATGTATCGTATTTCCAGGAGACATTAACTTACTAAACCTATTATTTTAAATTTACATGTACCCACCTTTTTTTAGTCATAAAAGGATATTTTTTGTTATCCCTTCTCCATATTGAACATTCTTGTTGTGAAATATTTCTTAATCCGTTATAATTATGTTTATCGCCTTTAGATACTGGTGACAGTTCGACGTGTAAGCCGATCATAAACCTAATCCGGCTAATAATACTTCCTCAGGTTTCCTATTCGACTTAGTCTTTAAACGTACATATTTGTATCGTCACTATCACGAAATACTTTATGAATGAAGCACTACGTAAAACAATAAATTTTACGTTTATGACAGATATCTAAGAAGTCCAATAATTAAGTAGGTACTAACAATGATTATAAGCTCCTAATTTGTACAATGAGTTTATCATCGGTGACTAAAACCCAAATATTAACCCAAAAGAATTACCGATTTTAGCATCTATTAAATTTGAATTGAATAAAAACGAGATGGAAAACAAACCAACATACAAACAAATTTATTTCATTCAATCGATTTTTTAAAACTAGATAACAAAACGACAAGCAATTAGAATTTAATCGTTTAATCCTATAGTCACAACACATGCCACACCATTGAAATCGAAAGCGTACCTAGCTTTTTAACAAGGAAAGGTTTTTTTTATTAAGAACTCAACGGTCCTATAAAACGATTAGGTAAATCATAAATATCGTTTTTAAAAAACCTGCGTAATTAATCATATTACATATTTCATTGTTATCGGTGTATTTAAGTATTCTTATAATACCTAAGTATTAATTTATTATCAGATACATTATAAAGGAATATTCAATAATGCACAATTTTGGCGTTACAACCTATGATTAGATATTCGAACAATTGAAACTTGAGGTCAGTTCAAAATCGAATTTTTACAAAAATGAAATTACGAATTCTAATACTTTTTCTTAATTGTAATTTTTACCTCCGTCATCCCACGTCACAGATTTTGCCAGTAATTCCGCCATGTCATAAAAGTTTGATTGTGGTCATCAAATCCGTAATTTTTATTGATTCTTCAATATTTTTATATGTAAGTATATACGTACGAGGTACCTGTAGAATAAAATAATCAAATTAAAGACAGACTTTTTTGAAAACCTTTTTAGCAGTACAATTCAGCTATATATGAGGGCATAGGTAGGCATGAAGACCTAAATGAATTAATAATAATAATAACCTTCTCCTTACAGTTGGCGTTAAAGGACAGAAACTTAGGTATATCAGGACATGGTAATAATAAGTGTTAATGGTAATAAGTTCATTATCAAAATTGATACGACAAAGAAAACAGTTCCTGGAAAATACATTATTTGTGATGTACGGCCGCGCTAATTAAGATTTTGTCGATAAATCTGCAATTTGGCTTTGGGTTGATTATTATCTGCAACGACTACTGCCTGTATTCAGAATATAACGGTAGCGGTATCTTATCCGATAGATTTTGCTACCCGATTAAAACAATACCGAACAAATGACACCAAACGATTATCCGTCACACTCTTTATTTTTTGAATACAGTCCAGAACGTCACTAATGCTCTCGGATACAACTTGCAAGAATACTCGTATGTAAAGTAATGCAAGGCAATTGTGATGTTGAAAACCTTTGAAATTCTTACTCATATTAAATCTTGCAGCCCTTCAGTCAAGCTGCATAATAATCGCTATATATATTGTACTGATTTTTATGGCAATGCTATCATTGGAAAGCTGAGTTTTTAAGCTTCAATAAAAAAATATTTTGTAGCAAAAATACATCTGCATTTTCAAATGCAGCGGCTCTGAACGCGCGCTTGGGGAGTGAGTCGATTCGCTTGCACGCGAGTGTACATATATGTATATGTAATAAAAATATAAAAAAATCGTATATTTGCTATTGATACATGTATTTTGTAGCTTTATTTCATGTTGTAACACTGGGACGGTATCGTAAATATGTATGTACATACAAATCGTACAATAATTGTAAATATGTGACATTAATTATCACAGTTAACAATGTATAAAAAAGATAATGTCTTTGTTATTAATAAATATAATCAATAAATATGTTAATGTATAATAGTCAAATAATTCTGTTTTGTCGTTATTGAGTTTTACTGAAAAAGATATGTCAATTCGCAAACGCGATGTTATAACTGTTGCCTGAAATTTGCAGAATATTTTAACACATTTCAATTAACACTTTACGAGAAAAAACTTATCAAAGGCAACAGTTTAACAATGGTTACTATCTGTTGAAACGAAGGTAGAAGTAGTCGGCTCTCGGCAACTAATACTGAAAAACGTTGCGACATTGATGAATTAATTAAAGAGCAGTGAGTATTGAAGAAGTTGAATCGGACTTTTTAGCCTTAAGGTAGACAAACAAAATTCTTGTCACATTACTTTCTACCTGTAAGATTACGAATAAAGTATGAATAAATAGCCTAAATCATGTAAAGTAAACGAGAGACTTCCAGAGCATCCAGATTGCAAAACAGGGCAATAGTCGGTAACCTTACCTAGCTTCACCGTCGCAAGACGAAAATAGTAGACGTCGTGACCAGCATAAGGGCAGCTACCATCTAGCTAAGCACTTATGGTATAAAGGGTGGTATCATTTCAATATATTGTTTCGTTGTTTTACACCTTTTATTTTTTATTTTACTTTTACAGCTTCATATAAAGTAAGTTCGATTACTGATATAAACAAGTTAGATATGGTTATATAAAATACTTTCTCGATAATAAAATGAATGTTTGCGGTGCTTATGAACCTTTTTTTATTTTAACTATTTAGATTACATACTCAGAATTATTTGAATCTTAATGAAAAGAAAAACATCATGACGAAATCTTAGAGTATGTTATCCGAGGTGGGTGAAGTCTCCCAATCCGCAGTTCGCCAGCACATAGCTAAAAGGAGATACGGGTCAAATATTCAAACAATAGGTAGGTAATAAAATTGTAAAAGAAACAAAATATCATTCGATCTATGTAACACCTATTGTATCTAGCTACGCCCTCAAAGTCACGATATATGAAAGCATTTCAACTTAATTCCTTTTAAATATTTATCTCTAATGGCGGTACCATCCTGTCAAATATATCAGCTATAAAGACTGCAACATTTAAATACACTCAGTTGATAATGCATGATATTCGTCATTCTCAGCACCTATCTGCTTCGGTTAGTTACAATAAAACAAAATAATGTGAGCTTAATGTATTGATAATATGTATAAGTTTATGCGCAAAAAAAATTTCCTATTCGTTGTTCGACCTTTTTTATTGGTCCACTGCTGGAGCTCGTCTCCACAGCAAGTCTCCACACTAGCCAAGTGTGGATTGGTAGACTTCACACAACTCTCACCCCGCATTTGGGCGGGGTGCTTCAACACCGCGGGGCCGTTGCCCCGTGAGAACTGCCCGGGTAAGGAGGAAATCCTCGAGGCCCGAAATCCCCACGTGCGCCGTTAGGGCTGACGCGTGCGAAGAATGTTAAGTTTAAGTTCACACAACTCAAAAAATATTCATTACGTTCCTATTTACTTCCTAAGGTAAGGTAAGGTTATAGGTAAAGTAAATACGAATAATTTCCTATTTACTTTACCTATAATTCTTTTTATAGAAATTTTACATGTGTACCTACACACTACACACGCGATGTACCAGCTGGGTACACTTTTGCGGCATCATAATTTTGTTAAGATTTTTATTGCAATATATACAAAAAGGTATCTATTTATTTATCATACAATAAAATAGATTTTATTTTGTATCGTTAGCAAAACGATGTTATTTTCATAACAAATGTTATTGTACGTTCAAACATACGGTATTACACACCAGCGATGCTGATAATGTGATTAGGTATGTTAATATTCAGCACTAGAATAAAACACATCGTTACTTATTATTTATCATTTTACAAACGTGTGTTGTGAAACACGTATCTAATTTAGCTCAAGATAACAGGCAAAATTGCATTAAGCGATGATTATTTAAAAAAAACATAAAGTGCTTTGTTCATTTAGTTCTCATCCTTCATAGAAGTTAAGTTATTTCGAAGCTTCGTTATAATAATAATTATTGCTTACAGTTGCCATTACTTTAGATCCAATATACTTTTTAAATGCGCCGTACTGGCACACAATACCTAAATTTAATTAGGCGCAGACCTTCATAATAAAAATGTAATTACTTCACGTCACGCAACACAAATCAGTAAGTAAATAGCATTTATTTATTAAGAAAAAGTACATGTAGTGTCAAGTGTTTGTTTCCGAATAAATATAAAGGTGCAGTGACTTGGCTATTTAGAAAACAGTTTTGTATCCGGAATCTGAACATTATTAGTATAAGACATTTATGTAAATCCTATAATTTGAGAAATAGTCATTACGATTCGTTCCTATTTCAAAGCTTTTTTTTCTATAACACATACCTATCTATGTATATATTTATATCTGTGAAATATCTAATTATGCAATTTTCAGAATTTGGTGTCAAATACTTTGGGGTCAGTAAAACGGCAGTGAACAGCTACTGACTACATTGCTAACAGTTGTATATTTTAAAAGAACACACCGTGACGCAACGCGTTATAATATCTGTGCGTGTTAACAAATTTTTAAATTTTATCTTTGCACTTCTCTGACCTCTGTCAGTATTCTACGGGGAAATATAGACTTAACAATGTGTCTACAAAATCTGGGATGCTTTAAATTGTAAATTTAATGTACCTATGCGTGTGATAAAACATATCGCATTTTATGTAATATTCTGAAAGTTACACAGGTAGGTATATTGCACCTAAGTACCTACGTGAACTTATCAGATGTGGATTGAAATCAAAAGCGCCGTAAAATCAATTTTAGCACAATCATGTCTAGTATTATTATTTGCGCTCCACTGACTGTAAGTAAATATCATGCACTATTTAAACGATTAGGTACATTATTTACGCACAAATAAAACTATGTTTTTTTAATATTGGGAGGTAATAATATTTTTGTGCAGAGGAAGGAATAAGCAACCACACCATTGAGTTAAAGTGATATAAACAGTCCCCAGACAGAGTCCGTAATTATTATGAAGTTCAACCCAACATTAACCACAGAGGTTTTGCTAAGAATGGTAAAGTTTTACTGAGGTGGTACTATATATGTTTATATCTGTAATACACGCTTCAACAATTTTGAGTTAAATAATGCAAGCATTCCAGCTGAAGCAGGTTGTTTGACGTTGTGCTTTGTGCCATAATATCATGAGCGTTTAGCCGCTTTAGATTGCTGCTTATGAAACAAAACCTTACCTTACATATGTAAACAAAAAAATATAAAAACAATAAATATATAAGTAACTAAATTCACACTAACAGTCCCTACAGCCCTGTTAGGACTCGGTTACAGATTTCCATGGGCGGGAGCAGCCACTTGTGACTACCTGTAAATTGGACGATCTGGAGTCATACACACTTAACGTAGCTACATACAAGTTCAAAGTAATAAAGTTAGTATTTTACAACTGAATTGACCACAAAGCTTATCATATTATTGATATATACAATTTTTTCGTTATAGCAACATCAGATTAGATTGTAATACTTATAAATAAAAATAATTGGCAGAGGCATTCCCGAAGTACATTGTGTCATTAAAATCCTACTAAAGAAAGCCAGGAAAACAAGCCGCCTTCAAGCCCTTAAAGACTTTTGGTACGGCTCTGGTGTTACAATTGGCGATGATGAGCACTTATGTATATATGACGTACATGAAGTAAGATAAAGAAAATGTTTTCTACACCGACTCTTAGATTCAGGAAACGAATTTAACACTGTGTCATTGAAATTTATATGACACATTGATTAGTTAACAAATTCTTTTCGTAGAAATTCGTCTAGGAATCAAACACCGATAGGATAGGATTAGCATCAAGTTCATTGTAAAGTAGGTCAAGAGCCAGGCACGTACTCGTATGTTCGAAAAGCGGCAATGAACGGAGGCAGATTGCAAATGACCGTCAAAGATAGGCGGATCGAATCCTCGGATTTAACATCATTAAATGATAAAATAATTGCGCACCTTATTCATTATTTATATGTGGATATTGATAATAGTGCATTTCAAATTACTATTAACTGTTGCGATATAGAAACAAATACAAAATACCTACCAATGGGAATATGTTTTCTTATAAAACTTAAAAATTATGCTGTCGCCTTCACTGTACCTATCTGTACAATAATAAGCACTGGTTATTTGTTTAACACAATACATTTTACACCTGCGGCATTGTGTAATAGAAAAATAATGCAAACAATTTATTCGATACACACAACCAGAACGCTTTCGTTCAAGAACTTACATAAACTGTTGAAGACTAGTGTCTCGATCGCTCCTTTCAATCCTTTCACTTGATACAAGATATTATAGTTATATAAAATAGACTGTTTTTAATACTTTACCACTTTTTTGGAAACAAAATTTACAATGAATTAACAATCGTAATTTCAAAGACACCGAGTGCGCAAAATTAGCGAGCGGCGCATGCGCAGCGTAGCACAGCGCGGTTCTCACTGTTCTACAGTCCGCAAGATCACCTCACAGTGAAACTCTATAAAACCTTGTTATCATTTGGCAACTACAGTTCACGTTTCTTCATAGAAAAGTATTTTTTGTCGGGTAGTTGCACACAAAACAGTCAGCGACGTACTGAATGACGGATATTTGTGAACGATAAAAATGTATGGTCTATGAATCATTTAGAATGCCACGTTTGTAATCAAATCCAAGGGCCGCCCCCTTTGGATTTACAATACCATAGATAAAACAGTAATAGTTGCTGTAATGTATGCAACCATAATTTTTTTATTATTTGAATAGAAACAATAGAATAGAAGATAAATCTGGGTACGTGGTTAATCTACATTTTCAAATAAAAAGATGCCAACGAATCAACAAAGTAATAAGGCAAATAAACAATTTTAAAACGTATATGAGAAACCGCCTCTCTACTCCACGCTCATAGCATACTTAAAAACGATTTAAATTTGAAATGCTTGAAGAATTGACTATGTAAATGAAATTGACAAGATTTTATGCGTATTCCTTTTAATTTCAAGTGAACGTGTATCTATAATGTGCCTTACGGGCTGAATCGAATAATTATTACCACATGCTCAGGAAGTAAGTTAGTTATTTTCGTAAAATTTCAATTTTTAAATCATTACTTATTGAGTGAATTCCTATGTAATGCGCGACCCCAATCCTAGAGACACTAACTTTTAACACAGCGTGACAACTGAGCACATATTATCGATACACGAATATGGACGGTAACGGAATATTTTTAAACAATCGTGGCGACTAACGCTTAGCGTGTTTTACCGGTTTCACGGAACACTTGTAGTCATAACAAGGTGTTTCAATATTTTACCACATTGTTTGGTAGTCTATGTATAACACTGTAACCGTAACTGCACCCCATAGATAAGAAAATATAAATTAAGAAACTCGAGTTCCTGAGAAGATGTTTCAATAAGTCATAGGATTTTGGAAACTGTTGCTGCAGCACGAGACTGACAAGAAAAACACAAGAGCGCAACAATCTTATCGTTTGACTTCCTTGGAAATCCAACCGTTTCCTAAGATGTCCGAAATGGATTCAATAGGCAGAAATAGTACATGAGTTCGCAGTTATCTTTCTGAATATTTCCTTCGATTATCATAAAATACACTTTACGATTACGACTGATTAGAAAATCCGAATAGAGGCAAATACAAAGTGACATAATTCGATCTAGTAATAGCTCGAGCGATATTTCACATTACGTAAAAAATTTATATAATCCTTAATCATTTATTACTAGCCTATGCCTGCGACTTGGTCCGCATGGATATGGAACCGAAAAGTATGTCGATTGATTGATACGTAAACAGAATTTTGTCTATCTACTTTTAATAATTTTTCTATTTTAATGCAAGTACCCTAAGAATTAGGTTACAGAGTACTCTATGTCAAGCCCAATAATATAATCTGTCTTCCAGTGAAAATTAAATTAATTGATTTACCGGTTCCGAAGATTTCTCCCAACTCAAAGAGAAATAGACGAATAGAGCGTTTAAATAGGTTGTTTGGGTATTGATAAGGTGTACGAAAACCTTATAAACTTAAGAAAACATTTATCATAAAATACAAAACCACAACAATAACAAATCGTTAACTATATACATACATACGTACAGTACATACACGTATATGTGTATGTGTATATTCTCGGACAACAAATGAGATATAATACATATATGTATACCATTTACGTCAATGTCTTTGAACGGATAGTTCAATTTGTTATCTAGCGTTTTCCCCCATCCTTATCAGCATAAGACTTTACCTAATATTACTAGTGGGTAAAATCTTATCGTACATCTTCAGATCATCACATTCTTGTTGCAATGCACATATTTTGTCACATTTTCTCTCATTCACCACATAGCTAGACTCATTTGAACTGCCTGTATAAAATATCCGGTGTTGGATTCCTAATTTGCATCATCTCTATGCTTTAATAATTAATGCTTTTAGCTACAAGAAAACTTTATTTAGTTTATTATCTGTAGGTACTCTTAATAACGAAGCGATGGCATGTCACCATGGTGCCCCACTTTCACAGCTTTGGCGGATGTTGACTTGACGGTGTCGAAAGCTACCTTGGCTAGAAACCGCTTACTAGTCCCGCAACGAATGTATATGTACTTTTAAATATTTCCCACTCAATACTAATTACAGTTGCCTGTCATCGATAAATTATCAAATATTAAGATAAGCTATAAGGTATTCTCGAAATAAGAATGACGAAAATTTATTTAAATCGCAATGAGTAATCAATCAACAGTAAGTTGAAAATATTTGTACTGGGTAATTGTGTATCATAGCTAAGTTATATACCTACCTACCTACGTTATA
>DWGJ01000979.1:0-23234 GCA_018246895.1 Aspitha aspitha aspitha
GCCACGAATAAATTATTCGAACTCAATTTAGTTACGAATAAATTATTCACGAATAAATTATTCGCGAATAATTTTAAGGCGAATAAAATTTTATTCGAATAATTATCTAGATAAAAATTTATTCGAATAATGCCCATCTCTGGTGTATGGTGGACTCTATATTCTGATCGTCATCGAATAGGAGTATGGCTTTTATATCGGATTTAATAGCAGTCGTAAACCAGTAAACTTATATATCGCATACTTTTGTATGATACCGTCTGCCGTACGAGTGTCACATAAAATATGTATTTACGAGTATGTGTTGCGTACAGATTTATTTTACAAATTTATGCATAGGTAATATATTGTTTCTTACATTAAAAAGTTGATATTACCAAACAGTTTTTCATATATGTATAAGTAGGTACATAAACATTTATAGACACAATTTTGATAAAAGTTTACATGTAGGATACAAAATATTTTTTTATTTTTATTTGCAGTATTAAAGTTAAAATTTTCAGTTAGTACCTTGCAAGAATATTGTCGAATTCAATGTGAATTTCCACTTTGTTTAACTGATATGAAAAAAATGAGATCCATTGTTTGGAATAACACTATTGAACAGTTACTGTTCATCCATGGCCCATGAACTGAGTCGGCGGTTCCACGATCAGTATGCGCGGCGAGCACGTGACGGCATGCACTGGCGTCCGCTCGCCTCCCTGTATTTACATGCCACTATAAATAAATGCCAGTTATACCTATACAATAGCATGTAATAGACTTTGCACTTGACTTCACATAAATTTCGTACTAAACAATGTTCTTAATTTCAAAGATATTCGGCTTTTGGAGGGCACTTTAGTAGCGTAGTGCGGCATTACCCAGGCTTCTCGTAGCTTTGGCAAGACTCGTTCATATCCCGAAGTGAGGATTTAAAAAGGGCTTAATCGTAATGTCTAAATGGTTAAATGGCAGCTCAGTGAATCTACATTCCTTTAGATACTACATAATGCTTACATAAAAAAGTGTTATGAACATGTTCATATTAAACAAGTCGCATGTATTGACTTATTTTATTTAATAGTAACTTCAACACATTTCAAATCACAAATAGAAGTGATAGTGTAATGCTAGTTACTTTAGTTAGAGTGACTTGTGTCTTAGCTTGCAACGATGTACACATAGCTGCTTAGCAGCAAAAATAACCTTGGCACCGGTAAGTACCGGAAGCTCTCAGGTCATAACAGTTCACGGTTACACTGTGGACGTTAGGTTCTTCCACCTGTCGCAAGTTGATTAAAAAAAGTTATAGGTGAAATATGCACGTGTAGGCGTGTAGTTACATGTTAGTCAAAGATCAAAATCTTTTTTTTTAATATTTTGTGCAATAGGCTTGCGTGTGACTGCGAGCTCACCTGATGGTAAGTGAGGTGCAGTCTAAGATGAAGCACGCTTGCCTAGAAAGTGCCTATTCATTCTAATCATTATTGTTGTTATTATTATTATTCTATTTAAACTAACCTACAAAACAGCTATACGAATCATGGGAAGACGGAAGCACGTTCAATTATCAGTTCATCTTATCTACAGTAAGAAGCGTGTGATATCAGTTTCCTGTGAGTATCTCTCGCGCTGTGTCTTACAACAATGGGCAACATTTTCGCATCAGCACGGCATCTTTATAGAGATAGATATTAAAATTTAATGATCCGTATTCATGTTAGTATTGTTCTTCATCAACAATAAATTGGTTATTTAAAAATCGTTGCAGAGGTCTTCATTGTAATAAGCGGATGTCTTTTATTTCGTAATGCGGGTGACGTTTTCATGGCAAAATTCACATGCGGGCCACTGTGCGGTAAAATGATAACCTTTGTAATAGAATAATTTTCAGTGAAATATGTATTTATAACATAACATGATCACTTAACTTGGAGCTTTGTTTTTCAAACTATCCTTTTGATTTATGAACTTCACTGATTCTCCTCTAAATGAAATATGTCAGACGCATATTTTATAAAAAGGCATTATCGTGAAATAGGAATACCACAAAAAGAACATTCCAAATTTTACACTTGCGCAGCAATAATACACGTTATAACCTGACCGTTGAGAAGCGGCGAGGGGTCCAGTTTATGTGGATGAAACATCATTTTTCGATAAGATCTGCAGTGAAAAAGGGTGACATGAACACCAAGTCAAACAGTTGCAAATTTAGTTTGCTTAAACATACGAACGAATGTTCTTTGGCTGAGGCAGCTAGGTAAAAAAGCAGATAAAAGTGATAAATATTGTCGCTATTAAAGGGCGTAAAAAATATTTGCATCGCTAATCGAAGGGGCGTACTTTTATGTTCTGGTCTTTATTAAGCCGAGTCCGCGTCACAGAGTCGCGATGTCAATCGCGATTCCTTTTTTTGTTTTCCGTTCAGACAATAGCGGGAAAAATGTTTTCTACGTGTGGGGGCGGTGGCGTGGAGTGTGGGGTCAATAGCAGGAGCACTAATCTCTGTCGGGATCGTTGAGATTAATGGCTCGTATTGCCGTCTTTGTTGTTTGTTCCTAAGTTCTGGTTTGCTTAGTTGTACGAGTTTAGCGATACACTGTGAACACAAAGAAGTGATTGCAAACGTTTTGTTACCAGTGGATAATAAAATTATTGATTTTATTAATTAGGAATATTTTACATATCAATTAAATTATCTATCGATATTAAATCTGCCGTCCATTTCCTCGGTTGCTTACTTTCAATTCAGCGTTCAGTTTGCATTAGTGTCGTTCAAAATAAATATGCGAAACACGAATGCTGGTACAATTTGTCAATTTACGTCTGCCGCGCCCGCCTAATGTCAAAACGTTCAAATTTCCGCTGGAAAGAGTTTTCATTGCTTATACATATGTACAATGCACGTCCGTCCATGCTCGGAAATTAAATTGTATACATACGTGAGAATAAAAAAATGTCGATTCAAATATGCCTATTAGGTAGGGTGCTGCAACTAATTAAAATAAAATTGTTAAAACAGATCCCCGTTCGCGCTGTGCTCCCCAGACTAACTTTTAACGAGGATATATTTGATTTCGACCAACCCTTTGGTGATTTTACTATTGAGTCTGGCTGCAAATAACTCCGTAATTGCCTTCAAACAACTTCCAACTTTAGGGAGAATACCGATGCTACATCTGTTTTGGGATCCCAAAGCACCAACAGCAGAAGATAAACATAAACGGAAACAGAATTAGCGTCATGTAGGCGATTGTCATTCGTCTTTAATTTAGAGATTTATATTATTTCATAATAATTGTCCTTCAATAGTTTGGTAAGTATGGTACAAATCTATATTATAGGTAAGCACAAGTAGAGCCGAATGGTACCATAGCCGAGTTCATTACCGCACCAAAGTAATTGAGGTTGAACCGTCAATTGCATGAAAAGCGACAAAGAGAATTTCATGTAGCAGATTATGCTTGCCGGATTTTTGGTGACGAGAAAACTCCCATTGAAATTAATATTCCTATGATTTTCAGATATCCGAAAACGCAGCACGTGTACGCTTGATTTAATGTGCAGAAAACTTTCATTAAAGTACATTTATAGAATAGGCAGTTAATAAAAATAGACTAACTCAATATATCCTTGTTAAACGGCTTGCAAGAGTACGCATTCTAATGCCCTAGATATATTAGGTACGTATGTACGAGTATGTATGTATGTATGTGTGTGGATAAAATAAACTTGAACGAATATAAAACCTATCGATTACAATAGTTTGCTGCCGTCACTATCAAAACTGAAATCCTCCTCTGTCGCAGTTTCCCAGTCTAGTATCCGGCACTATAAGGTATGAAGTTAAATAAGTTGCAAAATAAACAAATTGACCAATATTTAATTTTGTTTTGGAAATGCCCGTGACGTCACAAAGATACGATACAGAATCTATTGAAGGATTTTGTAACCTATAATATAAATTATGTCTCGCAATGCGTAGTATACCGAATTGTTATACTGAACTGAACAGAATAAACAACAAACTGCTATTCGGCGGTCATTGTCTTTACGTAGTGCGATACGCCGTTTGACTGGCCATTACACCAAGTCCCGTGCTCTTTGATCTAACGAGACCGAACAGAGACAATACACGTAGGTACTTGCTTCCATTGAAATTTAGAACGCGGAGATTTGCTTGCTAATTGTTGTTAAGTATTTGACGAGCATTTGAGTTGAAGTTGTACATTACCCTTGAGATTAATTTTATTTATATCAATGAACGTTGCTAAGAAACAGGTTTTTTTTTATCATACGTTTATTTTATGTTACGTTATCATAAATTAGATAAATTTGTTTATTTACTACTATTTTTTAAGCCCCTGCCACGGTTTCAGATGGTTGCGTGAATAATGTTTCATTTTTGTTTGTATTACATAACGAATACAGATGTATGCGAGTATATGAGGTAGAAAAGCTTTTAAATAAATTGTAATTTCTCTCAACAATGTTTCTAAAACCTTTTGGATATTACTGTTTGGTGTGGCGTTACACTCGCAACACATTTAGATAATAGGTGAGCACATCTGATGAGGGTAAAAAGGAGCAGACTGTTTGTAAGAGCACGAGTTGACAAGATCTCAAAGTACAAGTATGCTTTATTCGAATTTCATTTCCGAGGGTACATTCAATATAATATGTATGTATATACCTGTAATAGTATTAATAATAAGTAAAGCCAGGGCAAAAATCATAAACTGTACTGTCAATATTACACAACTGTAGTCAGACAGAACTTTTAGCTTTAGTATATTCCCAACTATAAATATTGAGGATCTACTTCGAAACTAAGTCCTAAGGCGTTCCACCTATTAATTGTGACTCATCCAAATATCTTTAGCCCTATTGAGACCTCAGCGGGTTGCATAAACAATTTAACATGTGGCAATAAGATGACCTATTTGCTATTCCTGCAATAAGAAAATGTACACATTACAATGTATACAATTACTTTGATCACAAAAACGTTGTTTTGTTACAGGATCTGTGGATAAACTGAAGCAAGATGATGGAGTGTTTGTGTCCCGCTCCGCGCACCCTGGCTTGCCGCGTCGTTCTCCTGGATGAACGGGAGCTGTTTCACGAAATGCAGGTAATATTCTAATATTCAGACACCTCAATTATTGCCTTCTTTAAAACCAGCGAACCGAGTCTCTATCGGGGCACATTTCGGACGGAGACGACCTTTTTCTATTTCGTAGTGTGGCGAAACAACGCGTGGATGTTTCTCCATCTCAATCCCTCTCTTTGAAGTGCAGTCATTCCACGACGAATTATTTGAAGTACTACCCAGGGGCTCCAGAAAGGTCTTTTATATGCGGGACTCGGGCCGAAGGTGCGGGCGATGAATTCACTGAATCGTACGTCGACTCTATGAATATTAAATTCTATTTGGCTGGCATTGTCGCCGCGTGGTGAATGTAAGAGTGGTTCGCGGGCGACGCAAGCCCGCGCCCGCCCTCTGTCTTCCGCACGTGTCTATCTTATATGCGACATCGCTGCATGCACGTCACTCGGCCTTACTAATTCCTACATATCGTGTATCTATATAAAAAGACTTGTCCTGCCTGACTGATTCATCATCGCCCAGCCTAAACTACTATAGTTAGAAGCATTCTGTACAAATACAAATAACATGTACTGTGTATAAGGAACATTTATAATTAATCTGATAATATAAAAAGCGTATGATTTAAACTACATTTTATGTAAAATTCCTAAAATTATTTACCTATAATTAAATTATTAAAATTTGACAGGAACATAACAATATTTCAGTCACGTTTCCTATGTAGGCGTCATCGTTAAGATCGATATTCTGATAAAAGTCTCTCTTTTCTTATTTGTCTACAGTTTGCTATAGTTTTAACGTGTAAGTTAAGTCTTTAACATTAAATTCTGATCCAATAGAATAAAACAATTACGTAACAACTCAGAAAACTGGAACGAATTTCACTAAAGTTATATGTATATCGCTGATACGCGATTTCATGGTAAGATAGCACTTGTGCGCCAATATCTACATATTATTTCCTATCTTAAAAAGTTGCACAAACTAAACGTATCAAAGCGAGTTCCTTTAAACGAATTCGTAGTTATATACTTACATAAGCCCATAACCGTAAACAAGGGTAGAATCTCTGACAAAAATGCTTTTGTTTGGCCTATAATCCGAAGCGTAACTTGTTCCTCAAACAAATTCTCAAGATATATTGGGCTAGAATCGTCCAATTTGGGTAAAGTGGGAGCGACGAGAGTTCGACGTTTTCGCTAAATTGTATGGTTATTTTAGATAAATCGCCGTCCTTCCCTTACAGTTCTCCTATCTATCTGCTCAGGGACATTTGTCTCAAACGGATCCAACGATAACTTTTCTCTTTCCACATTACTAATACATCAAGATTTATTCGTGTCAACTACTCTGTCTCCATTTCTTATTGGCGCTTAGTAACAGTTGAAGTGTAAACAAATCCTTTGCTTTAATAAAATATATCATAATATGTATAACGACAGAAAATTATTGTGCAAGTCTCATTGCACAATATATCCTTTTTAGGTAGTAGGAAATTATGAAATCAGATACATAATCTTAAGTTAATCTCATGAGAAAGGAAGACATGTAAGAATAATTATTAACACTTGACTGGAAGCAAGAATTCACATTGTTCCGGTGGATTCTTTAGTTGTATTTTATTTCAAATAATGGAAAGAATGAATGGGGAAGAAATTGCGGAGCAATTTACGGCAAGCCTAGTGTCGGGAGCAAGCGCGACTCGATTCCCAATGTACTTGTATAGAGTATTGTCACAGCAGCAAATTGAGACGACAGTATTTTACGGTCTGCTGCGTAGATGCACCTCGTGCTGTTCTTTATTAATGGCGTCTTCATTGCCTGTTGCTCGAGTGCACAGCGACGACGCTTTGTATGACAAGACTCTTTGAGATCGTTTTGATTTCCGACGGACCAATAATGAGAATACCCACAACAAGTGAAAAGGTGATCTACTGTTACTGTTTATAATGATCGTCTGCTACATATATATTAGGGTAGGTATAAACACTTTAGATCACTATTATTTGCAAGTATAGTTGTGACTTAAAATTTTAATGCTTTTGAAATTTAAAAAATACGAAAATATGGGTATACCGGGTTTTTGTTTTCTAATATAGGTATTTTAAAATCAACTTTGCTACATTACATAGGTACTCACCAACAATAATACATTCCGTTCAACACTAAATAATGATAATAAAACGCTGAAAGTTTAAAAATTTTCTATTTTGGTCTTGTACGTATTTTAGTCCGATAAATGTAATGACATAGTGAAATGAATAAATTAGTTTTCCAAATTTTATTTTATAAATAAGCAAATTCTGTAACTTTTCTCATTAAAAATTGAAATTAAACTAGAAAATGCTCATCTGCCATTTCTATTATAGCAATAATAGTAGAAATTGTTGTATCCAATTTTTTTCTGATTCTGCTCATACAACCTGTGCAAGAGCCTTCGTATCCATAAAACATTGTATTGGAATTGTAGGGCATTGAACAGTAATGCTAAGAATAAATCAAATCCTATAAATAACTTTACCCACACGTGCACGTGACTTTCCTGCGTAATGTACGATATTAATATAAATTTATTGTATTATTTATAGTGTAACTTGCTGCTTAACTATATTTAATGTCTTTAAATCTCGCTAACTCAGTCTCACTACGGCGAGCTATAGAAAGAGCTTTTCAGTTATTAACTCCCATTGCACTTAACATCGATATTAGATCGCCTTGGGAACCTGATTTGTGAGTATTGGATCCGTAATATGGCAGTAAAAGCAAATATCATGGGACGACTAAGTAAACCTATAACTGATTTAGTTATGAGTATTACGCCGATAACTATTACTCAAATGGAAATTGTGGATTAGGGATATTAGGTTCTACACAGGTATATGGAAGTTAACAGTTAAAATAAAGAAGCTGTTGCAATATAACTTATTTATAAGATGTTGAGCTTCAAAATAATCCAGTTCACAAACAAAAGCTTGCTTAATTATCTTATGGTATTTATTCAAATGGTCAGTGTTTTTGGTAATCAAAGCAAAATTTGTAACTTTGGAATTCCCAGCAATAAACTCAAATTGTAAGTGTTGTTGTTGTTTTTACATCCAGAAGCGAGGTAGCAACGCTTCTTTTTTTGCACATGTCGTACCAGTTTGCACTAATTTTGTTAAATCTTACGAAACGGAATTTGAATTTTGTATTTTATCTGGCACTGGCAACTCTGACAACTGTAAACTACAGCTCTCAATTGTTTTTTATTTACTCATTTATTTCATTTCAATCTTTATTTTGCCAATTAACCAGTCATAATCATTGAAGATATTTTTTTCTATGTTACAGTTTTCTATGTTCTATGACAAAATCTAACTTATTTCCGGATAATCTTCTATTCTTTTTTAATTCAATGTACTCTTACGTAACATGATTATTCTAAAAAATTATCTAATTGCCATAAACATCAGAAAGAGTTGGTGTGAAAACAGCAGCGGTTTTCCTTAAATAATAATTCGTTATTCGCACTCGTCGACAATAAAACTTTTCCATGTTAACGGTGAAACAAGTCCAAAAGAGAAGAATATTTGGATGGAATTAATTTCAAAGTTTTCCCTTATATCATGCTTATTTTCAAAACTTAGTTCATAATGACATTCTACATACGCACCTGTAACTGTTTATCTCAACTTGAGTTTATTGAAATTGTTGATGATAGAAACAAATACATAGAATGCTTAAAAAACTTCAACCTTTGCTGCCCTGTAATACTAACAAGAATCGTAAGCATTTCTCCTTAAAACTGAGATAGAAAACAGTGATAATATTTTTTTTGTCCAAAGTGGTTTATTTCTTCTTCATTAAAGTACGTACTTTTACTACTTACGTAATTGCAATGATTTATTGTTACATATATTACAATCCGTTTGTTTTTTCACTTCATTTTCTCGAGCATTAGCTACTCGCTTGCTAACTGAAACTTTCCAGTTAATAGCGTGTATTTTTGGGTCTGCTAGTAAGTAAAATTGTCGAAAAAAGTTCGTGTAGCCACAGAAACGATTGTCATATTTGATTTTTTACATTAATCGTAACGTATCGGTTCTGTATATCATTATTATAACAGATCGCTAACACGAATCCAATATCTTGCTTACCTCTACTGTCAGTTCGCTCTCAATTTCAATTTAATTTTTTTTCATTCTTTCCTTTGTTGCAAGAGATCGGTACCACAAATCGCGTGTGTATAAGCCAGCGCATCGATTGCTGTCAGGTTTCGAAATCGTTTGTTATTTTTCGAGCTCAGCGCACTCTGCTGGGAGCAAACGTGCACTGTTATTAAATCATTTATTATTCAGCCCGACGAACTGTTTCACAATTTTCCCACAAACACGGAGGCTTCGAGCAAACGTAACAACATGGTAACATTATGCGTATACCTGAAGATGGCAATACACATGAATATTTTACTTGTTACTTTTATAAACGCCACATTGTGTATCCTTATTTCGACAAGTAATATTTTAAAACATCAAATAAAAAAAAAATTAAACTTATTTTCATTAAGTATATAGGAATTTGTGTTATATTTTTATTACTCTCTTTGAGAAGTAAAATTAATTTATAAAAAGCATTTCTGAAGCCTCTAATATCTAATAAAATATTATAGGTGGGTCGATTACTAATTTATTTTTTAATTAAATTCCTTCTTACTTCGATACTCTTTTACTAAGCTTACATGGGCGGGATCCATAATTTAATTAAAAACAAACACAGCCTAGTATAATTAATCTATAATTAATATACATAATTAAAACGTGGTAATGCTTTTGTTGCCTACTTAAGGAACATGTTGAGATTTACGGAATATTAAAATCTAGTCTTGTGTTAATATTGTGATTTCAATTATCGATGTTTGTTACAAGTAAGTACAAGTTAAATAAAGTTCTTACCAGAAAATAAACTGAATGTACTTGCAAAAATGTTATCGTTACATCCTAACGAAAGATTGCCTATTGACTCTTTCTGCTAGTTACTGCACTGAATATGTAAAATATATATAATTGAAGACTTTTCCTATAACATTGGTAATAGTAAAGGACGGTTATAGCAACGCCCACGGGAACGAGGGAACGGATGTATTAGGTTCGTGCAGGGCGTGAGCCGATCAGCAGCAAGCCCCTTCATTATGCTGCCAATGCTACATCAACCACTACTGGTCTTACTGGTCTTTGGATCATTGCGTGCGAATTAGCCTAATTGTGGAAGCCCGGCCGCGAGAATGCTAATTGGAGAATTGACGATACCGTGGGACTTTCATTCGCATTTTTGCCGTCTGCTCTCTTCGGTTACGTCACGCATTCATTAAAATGTCGACAAAACTTAGTTTTATCATGTATTTAAAACAAAATTTGATATTTACAATAACACATATACTATAGATCCATACTAGCCAAGTGCAAGAGAATAAAAACCAACTACGTACATGTAACTCATATGTATATATGCCATATTTTTTATTAATCAGATACACAGACAAATATTTGAAATTAAATTCTCTGCTTATTCTATTATCCATTTGGAAAAATACACGTAGGCACGTTACTTACAAATACAGAATTCAATTATTTCTTGTCTGATAGAAACATGCACAAAAGCATTACCATTATTAAACTGTACTAATATTAATAAGTAATGTGTAATATGCTGAGTACTTGTTTCATAAATTTCTATAAAGCGTAGTAAACGTAGTATTAAGTACCTACATGAGACTACATGCGTAAATCTACTTCTGTAATGATGGCAATGCGTAATGCGCGTAAGCTATACTCGATATACATATACATATACATATGTATTAATTAACATGAGTGTTACAAAAGATTTTGTTACAAATCTTTGGCATGCTCTCTGCAAGATGTCAATAGTATGTGTTTGTTTCGTATCAATTTGTCTAATTGCACTTTTTGTTTTAATGAACACGTAGAATAATAGAATACAAGACCATTGTGCAGTTTATTCCCAATATAAAGTTATAGCTACCTATAACACCCTGATTAAACACGTAATATGTTGACACTGGGAAAGCTTCAAGCAGAATAGCGGATGTGTAGTGTACTCTAAGCTATGATAAGCTCTGACATAAAAACTGGCTGTAAAAGTAAGGCAGCAATTGGACTCCAATACTTTAATCTAATACTATAGATACTCACGACCGTGTATCCGCATACGAAAATCTCTAGGGGTGTGGAACTGTTGACGGGGCTGTGGCGGCGTCCAACTCACCTCCCCTATATTCGTTTTTTTCCATGGCCCTGTTTTGGGCTTCGACCCTTCTCATAATACATTTACAACATCGCAGTGTGAATTGAAAGCAGAATTTTTTTAATCAATGTTGGTTCTGAGTCTGCAAATTGATTAAACTTTGCGTATTCAATACGTTTTGAATATCTGAAGCAAGAGTTTTAATAGTTGTAATAAAATACAATTTCAAAGTTAATTAATGTAGGTATTATGTTCTTCTCCAAGTTTATTATAAACGGACTATTCATAAATTAAGGATTGCCTGGTTCTGTAAACAATAGTTAATATCCACTCAGTTTCCCAATACTTCAAACAGAAACTTGAATGTAGTTTCGATCGGAACTACTTTATAAGGTCTTAGTTGTAAGTTCGAGTTTGATAAGTCATTATTAAAGAATTTTTTATTTAATCTATTAGTATGATATATGGACGTTGTTTTATTAATAGAACTTTTTGCTCTGTCAGTCAGATACATACATGGGAAGCGGCAAAAGCAGTATAAAAAGTAAAGTAAAAAAAAGTAAATAAAAACTCCTACATCTGAATACATGTCACCTGATTAAAATGAGTTACAAGCTATTTATATTTAAATTTTATAATACTTCACTACAAGCATTCCATAACAGTGAATTAATTCAGATCTGATGAAAATGAATAGATGCCATGCCTATAAAAAGCGTTAATGAATACTGATAAATGAAACCCCACTTTTTTGGAAATGAGAACTGCGATGTAAAAAGGCATTTATCGGAAAACAATCAAAGCTCTTGTTACAATAGCACGGTTTAACATCGACTACATTGTTTCGACAAATTGTTTATTTCCAACGAATGTGTTGAAACTGTTTGGTTGGCACGTTCAGTTTTAGCGCTATGATATAGGACTCTTCAAAAAAGACGTAAAATAGAGCTATCCATAAAAACCCGCAACGCAATGGCAACTCCTCAGGCGTTGCAACGATCCATAGGCGACGGTGATCACTTACCATCAAGTGGGGCTCGTCTGCGTGTCTGCTAAGTTAAATAGATAACAGCAGTTTTAGTATTATTACATAATAACTATTATAACATTTTGAATATCATCAGGATAACAGCACGGGCCAGGCTTTACTCGACGTGGTATTCAGACACCTCGACTTATTGGAAACAGCGTATTTCGGCTTACGATACGTGGATCAAGACAATCAAACCGTAAGTTCAGCTACAATGTTTTAGATTTTCATACATATGAATGATTTACATTTTGAGTAAAAAGTTATTTGATTATTTGAAATAATCTACCGAAATTTTGTTCTCTTTTATTATCTTGTATTCCACTTTTTTTTACGACTGATTAATGCTCAATAGTTTAAAAGAGAATTTAACATTTCTGAAACGATGGTATGCGTATTTGTCATTTGTTTGTGCCTGTAGCACTTACAATACGGAATGCTACTATAGAACAATCACTATTAAGTGTTTAATATTTTTTTAATATATCATATTTCTTTGTCAGCATTGGCTAGACGCGGGGAAGAGACTACGACGACAGCTAAGAGGCTCGGACCCTCACACCTTCTATTTCGGAGTGAAATTCTACGCAGCAGATCCTTGTAAGCTACTAGAAGAGATTACAAGGTACATACATAGACATTATTCTCTCATTAATACTAGTAGTATTAAGTATAGATAACCATGTACTCAGATTTTTTTTATTTGTGTAGTATGTATTTGTATTTTCATTAAACTTATGGAAATTGACAGTCTGTAGCTAGTGCAAAGCATTTAACTTATCATTCAAAACTCTATTTGTTCTTTATGTAAAATTTCACCGGTGGCGTTTGGGAAACTCTCACAGTGAGCGAGTTGTTTAGTTTTCGTTGGAATTAAAAATCAGAACTTAATTGTAAATTAACATACATTTGTATGTATATATGATGAACCATAGACTGACCTCTAAGTCTAGTGGTTGGAGAAGCTGACTGCTAAATCAGAAATCGTGGGTTCGATTTCAAATAATTGTGTACATTGTGTACATTTATGTATTCTGTGTTTAGATGTATTAAGGGTGCGTATATAGCTATTATATAGCATGTGTAGATATGTTTATCGGCTGCCCTGATACCATAACAGCCGTTTCATTGCTATTATTACTATCAGCGGCTTATGTACCAACTCCATAGATGCCGATGAAAATACTCTTCGTCCTCTTGCTTTAAGTATCACCTATTATTATAATTCCCAATACGACATTGTTAGACGTATAAATATTTTTTTATAATCATAGGATTAGAAATAACCAATTTACGTAATGTATGTATCTTCATAGTTTATCTTCTATATCGTACCTATATTTTAAAAAGATAGCAATAGAATTGTTGGTAATAAACGTGAAGTTTGAAATATACGTTATGGTTAAATGAAAATGTTTAACTTATTAAAGTAACAGTCGGTAACAACGAGGAAATATGTATTAAACGAAGTACGTACGTAAAGTTGAGCTTTTCCATAAACTCTGCGTAGTAATGCCCGTCGAATTATAACGAACACTTAAGCAGCGAGATTATTTTAACACCGCTGAAGTTAACTTCCGTACCTGCGTGAATTTTTTATTCACCGTTAATCCTGTGAAACCGACACTAAAACTTGTTCAAGTTAAAATGCGAGCGAAGTGAGAACCAAGATTTTAATTACAAGAGTTTCGTAAAGATAATTTGCGGTGGACCATTTAAAAAACCGGGTTAACTCATGGCGCGGTGTTAGGTGCGTGTCGAATCACCAAGTACGTTATACGTGCCGTGAATAAAAATGTAATAATATTTTATAACCAGAAACGTAATATTTATAGAGCAAAACGTTAAGCGGTTGATGTAAAACGTATTGAAATGTTACGTTAGTCATTTAAATTTGCAACATTATTTGTAGGCTAAAAATGTAGGTGTTGAACACAGCATATAAATATATTTTATACTGTTTATAATCAAAACGAAAAATATGAACCAATTACTATACAGAAATGCAGCCTGAAGCAGGTGGACACTGAACATATTACGAACTGCAAGTAATAGAAAATGAAATAGAAGCGTGAGAACGTGAAGACAAAAACCTAAGATAAAATATAAAATTAGTAAACCCTAAGAAATGGCACTAAAGATAATTTAATCAATATATTTTTATAAACAATATAAACCAGGAAGACTACTTATTCATGTAATATTGTCATAATCAGCACACAATTTATTTCACAAAGCAGAACTACTATTTTAAATGAATTCCAACGAAACCGCTAACGTTTATTTGAAAATAAATTTAATTACCGCACATAAAATTATCAGCAGCTGTATTTAGTTATGTGGTTTGAATCAAAATAGTGGATGGTTTTACAGAATCCAAATTATTCATTCAGTGGAAAAATGTTACGCCTTGCCGCCCCAGTGTAGGTACCTACATATTCACATAGATACCTACACTATCCGAACTACCTTATCTTTTATAGCTTATGACGATTAATACACCTAAATATAACATATAAAGTTACTGTTTACTGATGAAATTATACAATATAATTTGATTTGTTACGAGCTATGTATTAGTAACGTGTGACTGCGCTACATTTACAGTTGGACATTTGCGCCGGTGTACTTTTTGTTCTGTTTTCCTCACACAGTCCTTTGGTATGATAATACTTTAGCCGCTGAGTACACATGAAAAGCAAATAAAGGGAAATTATTTATGCTTATGGAACATACCTGCAAACTCCACGGAATTACCTCCGGGTTTGATAGCGGAGAGAAGACGCCAAATGCTAGCTAAATAATACGAATAATGCGAGTAGAAGGGTCGTGAGTTACGGGAGTGGTAATAAAACACATCTGTTGTTACATGCGAGGATATCGTCATCAAGTGCCGACTCAGGAACTCGCTGCGGGATGTGTTTACATGACAGAATATGATTGACTTTAATATAACCTATTTATAAGATCATCAATTTATATCTTCATGTAGAAACATAATGTATTTTAGTACAATATTTAACAACGTTATTCGCTAATCAATTTAGTTAATATGGCTTTATGACGTAATACATGTAATATTTTTTTTTTGAGATTATCAATAAATAGAATAAACGATATTTATAATTTACGCTATAGTTGAATTTAAGAAAACGTAATTTTGTTTCAATTACAATTTTGTTTGGCGTTACATTATGTAAGTTACTACACATTCTCTTGCTATGCGTATGAATGAAATGTGATAGAACAGTGTATATTTAATTCCAAACATAGTACGTAGATAAGTATGTGTACATTCGAATAATGTTACAAGATCTCGTTCCGGACTTAGCCTTGAGCGTAGAGAAACTTGGGTACAATCCTATTCTCTATCACAAAGGATTTCCCCTTTGACGAGACGAAGCCAATTTTTTTAAGTTACGGGTCTTTATTAAACTTGAAACCTTTGCTGGTATTCACTTTACTAGGATTGTGTTTAAAATTGAAATAAAATCCTTGTGATAGTATCACGTAATGCTTTAAAACATATTTTTTTGGTCTCCTCATGTTTAATAAAATTGGTACTTCACTTTATGGTAAATGATCAATGTAGTACGAGTATGTACTCCCATGAAGACTAAGCGGGAATGCCTCATGTCTTCTCTATGACTGTCACAGTATTAAAGAAAGTCACGCGTCTGCAGCCGCTTCCCTTCCATTTGCTGCTCTGACTGCAGCGACTTTGCAGAAGATTTATGCGATTTTCACCAATGATAATTAAATTCATTTATACATATGTACATCTATCGCCGTGTCGCTAGCACTATGTATAAGTAGGAGTATTATTTTAAAAAAGTAAAAATTTATTGCTAGCTAGAGCTGGAACTGAAAAGTCGTCAATTCAGTGAGCTTCTTAGAATTATTCCACTCATTTTTATGTTTCTGTTGAAATTTGATGTCCACGACGCGAGGAGAACTTGAGTGAAAATAAAAATGTAGTGCATTCGCAGTAAAGCCGGCGAGCTCGTAAACAGACATGGCTGTGATAAAATTAATGAATAGACCAAGATGTCCGCCATTAGAGGACTCGCTTGTACTCGTACGTACATAATATAAAAACAGTGGCAGAATATTTTATAACATAAACAATTTTAATTGGATGCACCTTTCACGGAAAAGCTTTCTGCATGCAAATTAGTCATAGAACGAGTAATCAAAACTTAGTTTTTTCCAGCTTGCATAGGTCTTATTGTTAGTGATATTAAAGCTTAGAAAAGACATTTATATAACCATTTTATGTACAGATATTATGTACTTGACACAATTACCATGTTTCAATTACGCATGCATGCATGCGATATCCACACTAAAGCCAACAGTCATATTATTTGTATTTAGTGACGTGCAAAATGACAGTCTTTAGGAGTCATCTGATTCTACGACATTGGACAATTTTTATCAATTCATACTCATAAACTTCAGACATAATAGAGCGAGAGCGATAGATACTAAAAAAGATCTAGTATACCAATTAATGTGAGCGTTATGTTATACAAAATTTGAATTAGTGTCATGGGACACCAAGCCTGCCGTAAGGAACTTCGTTCCAAAAATAATAAAAGCACTTAGGTTTGAACAGAACTTAAGTCCTACTCGTGGTTCGCACAAAGGTTGGTGTAGTTATTCATGCAGAATTTCTAAAAGTTTTATGGCCCTCTTTCTTGGGAATACTAGAACAAAGAAATAACAAATGTTTTATTAAAATTACGTTATGACGGTGTGGACCGGCGCCCCGGCACGGGCGTGTTTATGTGTCACTTTTGCGCGTCTGAAATCTGCGCCGGGGGAAATATCCCCCTTAGGACCTTTTCCTGACACGCGGGTTTCTATCCGCGTGCGCGTCTCACCCACATGCAAGCTACACGTACTAGAATCTTAATTTTTTATAAATGCTTTTCTTGTCATGTGTGCCACACTCAAGCGGGCGGAAACCCGAGTCACAATAAAAAGGTCATGAGCCAGAAACTAGCAAATTAATACTAAGAACATTTTGATGTGTTGGTCATCCAATGTTTGATTTCTTGTTGCTTCTCTATTTTTAAGTAGAGTTTTCTTACACTTCATTTGATCGCTAAAAGAAAAATAAAAAACCTTTCTGTCACATAAATTATTTCTTTTGTTTAATATAAATCCGTCTACGTGGAACAGAGACCACTTTAATAATAAGCCTTAATGATGCCTATTGTTTCCTTACAATGTTAAGAGTAAGTTAATTCATAGTAATGTCATTTTAGGTAAATTAAGCTATAATTGAAAATACGAACACTAAAAGTAACTAGTAACTATAACATTGGGGTACGAGTATGAATATTTTTATTTAAACAGCGTTTTATTAAATTAATATTTAATCATAAAATATAAAAACACTTGATTTCCTTTCTTCCTTATGAGCCCACCTATTACGTCAGTGACCTGTGTAAGGACCATAGTAATCATTATTGTATGTTTATATAGGTACCAACTATTTCTCCAACTAAAGCAAGACGTGCTACGAAGCCGATTGCCGGTTGGCTTCGACTTGGCGGCCGAGCTTGCCGCGTACGTGTTGCAGTGTAAGTAGTCTTGCTTCTTATATCAACAAATAAAGAAAAATATTCTAGGTGTTATTTTTCATTGGTTGTGTACATTCGATGTTGTCTTTCTTGACATGTCTGAGTAGATTAACTTAGTGGAATTTATTTAAAAATTGTATTTTAGATGTAAATTTTCATCCTTATTAACATTTTTTATTCCGATGAATACATTATCCGATTCAATTTATTTGATTTGAGCTTTTCAATATGAAGTTGTATACTGAATACAATACAATACAATACAATACAATACAAATCGTCTTTATTGCACACCAGTAATAAACAATATATAAAAAAACAAACAAATTGAAGTTGTAAGTATGTACTTATACTAACTGTAAACTTTCCCAAGGTAAGCATTGTTTATGCACAGCCATGTTTGAATTAATCTTGTACTAATACATAGTAATGGGAGTTACACAATATTTGTCCATAATTATAAATATACATATTTACTACACTAAATCAATAGAATAACAGTTAGTAGCTTTGGGTACTAATAACCAGTGTGAATAATTAAATTAATAATAAATATTTTAAACATCTAAAGCACTTAGCGAACACCGACCATAATAATAACTGTAGCAATCTGTTCAACATTCCGTGACATAATTGTAAAGTACACGCAATGGAATAATAAATGAAATTGAACGCCCCGAAGCCGATGTGTGGACGAGGACGTTGACTCATTGCTGGAGGCGTACAGGTACAAAACTGCCATACACACGTGAGTAAAAGTTTCATAGGACCGAAGTACACTGGCTGCTTACAATCAAAACACGCGACTAAGCGATTTACTTGATATATTGCTGTACCATTCACCTGATAATTGCTTTCAAGTAAAATCAAGTCAGACATTTTAACCACATGTAAAATTGCTTAATACATGCGCGGAATTTACGCAGAACACTTAAAATGACGCACAAAAGTATCTAAAACTGCTAAAAATTTACTTTTAAAATCCCTCGATTAAATTATTTATATAATATTTTATTTATATGCAAATTTATCATTTCAGCAGATTTTGTACCGCCATACGTTGCAATTGATCGAAATCGCAATAGATGAAAGCAGCTAATGTGTTCGCGCGCTAATGTGTAGCTACATCCGTTTTGTTATTATTTGGCTACAGAATTATTTTATATTAGTTAAAAATATCTTCAGGGCTTTGTTATGAAGAACCAAACACGGTATATCGCGTAATATACATAATATAACTGAATTTTATTTATTTATTGTTTATTAAAGACGAATAGCTGTTCTGGCGTCATCCTATTCCCTGGTATATTGTTATTCTTATAAATATTAAAACCATATTCGATAAGGTTTTAATCGAAGTATCGAGGAATGTTTAAAGATTCTAAAATACAATTTGCTTTAACTCCAAAGTAACAATCGGCTACCTGAACAATGCTTTTTCCCAATACAACCCGGCATGGATGTAAAAGAGAACAAATAAGCACAAGTTTGCAATACGTTGGAATAATTCTTTTGCTCTTTCACCAATTTACTCAATTGCTTGCATTGTCCATCGAATACCATTGAGTCTGGCTCAATTCCGCCGGCAGCGACAGCATTGTCAGAGCTATTTTCCATAGCTCTGAATCTATTACACTAAGCAGAAGAAAATCTATTTAGCTTCTAAAAAGTCCATTATGAGTTTGACTCGTACTTTTTTAAAAAACGCATCTTTAATTAAATCCCCGTGGAAAAGTTCGAATTACGTTTCAGCTTTAGGATCATATTGCCATTGAAAAGATATATAAAATTACGCTTAACCAGTGAGATACTGCTCGTTGATCATATTGATACTTGTTGTAGCGAGCGTGTTAGTGATCATACTTGTGCACGGTTTTTTGCACGAACGAACTCTCACGCAAACGGTTAATTAACTTTTCAACATGGTCTACTAATCAACATTCGTTCCATTCTTACAGACACTGGCAACCATTTATCATTGTTATTGCATTATGACTGTTTTATATGTGGTCCTAAAAATAAAGTACATACATAATTAAAGTAACGGGGAGACAAAGAGACCAATGTATCATCACCATGAAGTGCTTTAGAATAACTTATCATCATGATTCCCCTAGTTAAGTAAGTACATACCTATAATAATTTTGTTTAGAGGCAGGACAAACTTTGTAATTAATATTAACAGATCAGCGTTTGTTACTTATGATAAGTACAAAAAATCGTAATTACTACAATTAATTATTTATTAAAAAAATAATTAAAATCTAGTCAAAAAAGTCTAAATAATTAGAATCAAAAAATGTTAGTTGTACTTGGATATTATGCCTACGAGCATTATATTAGCCATGGTAAGAATCCATTCACTAATATTTCAAATATAAAAGAGGCAACACAATACACGAAAGAAACTCCTAGTGTAAAAAAATTCAAACAAAGTGTGTACGTTTGTTATATGCTGGAGAAAATTGAAACTGAGAAAAGTAAAACGAAAAAATTTTGTAGGTGTGTTTTCAAAGACGTTTTATTAAGTCGCATCAAAGGTAAAGTGGAGCGCTCGAGGCATAATATCAATGCGTTATTCAAAAGGTAAATGAGCCATCAGCGGTGGGGCATCGTTTGCATCTAATCTCACCTACATCAGCGACCCTTACAACTTACGAGGTCCCGAGGGATGTATACTGGCGCGTTAGAACGCTACAACATTACGATGGGCCATCCTTACAAATGTACGAGTACTCCGTGACAGTATTCACAGACTATCTAATTAAGCAAAAAGTTAGCGAATGTGTGTAGTTGCGTTAACGCGTATTTTATACTCTCTGCTTAAATTATAGATTTCATTAACGTCAAGGTAAACATCAACAAACCAAAATTCGATAGTTATCCGAATTTACATTCAGTTTATGGAATCCATTGGTGAATTTCATCTGAATTTATTTTCAGACTGGACGTTTTAACCGCTCGTCTGTATATTTTACACCGCAGATAACAAAATATTCCAGTTTTCCCGCCCTTTTGCATCAAAATGATGCAGTCCCCTTATTTTCTTTATAATGTAATTTTGCAATACATTATTCATACAAGCATGCGTTTAAAGATATTTTCATGAATATCAATGAATTCATAAACGCACAACTTTTCTACTTAAAATTTCTCATCAACTATTCAAGAGGTTATCCTAGACTGTATAGAATGTTAAATCTTTAATAAGAATAATAATGTAAATACCTATGTAAATATTTCCATAATACATTACGAGTATATTGCTTTTTGTTAGACGGGTCTCCTTTCGTT
The DNA here is from genome assembly GCA_018246895.1 of Aspitha aspitha aspitha. Taxonomy (NCBI): domain Eukaryota; kingdom Metazoa; phylum Arthropoda; class Insecta; order Lepidoptera; family Hesperiidae; genus Aspitha; species Aspitha aspitha. Next base: position 21,263 of record DWGJ01000979.1, read on the forward strand.
GTGAACTTTCGTTTCGTTTAAGGTACCAGTGAAACGCTGGCCAAGCGCTGATGGACAGACTTCGAATTGGATTGGGAGATATTGTTGGTCAATAAAACGATAAAAGGTTCGATGCTCATGAACTTTAAAAAATAACAATATACACAAAGTAAATGCAAACTTGTAAATATTACAGTTCGTTATGTCGTCCATGTAACAGTATACGATACCCGAAAAAAGACATTTCAGTGAGTGAACGACGAAGCACTATTTGTCACTGTTGGCCGCCATCTATTTTAGATGCCTGTTCGTGAAGTCGTTTTCTGTTTGGAAGTACGGTGAATGTAGACAATGGCTCGTCCTTCGCAACAAGTTAGCTGCCTCGACAAACACTTCGCATTAATCAACCGGATGGGCAATCGCTCGGATGCTGAGCGAAATGAAACCGTGCGACCGCTAACTGGGATTACGTGAAATTACAGTTTCGATTGGGTCCAGATTAAAAGGATAAGTGTAAAATATAACACCGATCGTAACGCACTCATTAATGGTCTCGTTGTTTGGTTTATATACGGCCCAATGAAGCCTTTGCGCCATTTAAGTGTTTTTTTTCGTTACGAATTTCTCTCGTTACAGTAAATACGTTTTCGCTAAATATTGGAGAAGCAAATAATAAATATCAGGAGGCTATCCCACCGCCGTCACATCGTCGTTTTATAAGGTGTTCAATATAATTCAAAATAATCATAATGAAAAAAGTTTCATACACAAGTAGCTATTACTACCTCCATTTTTTTGATTTATTAGAGAGAAAACGAACCAGTGATAAATTTTCATTTGCGTGCCATTACGCAGACCTTTTCCAAAGGGGACCAATAGTTTTCCTATAAAATAACAAAAGAAAAGTTTGTTTACCTCCATTTTACCTCCAAAACTTTTATAGCGTGGTTTGCCCTTGTCCCACTTGTATACATTTTATGTTGTAAGGATCGATAAAACATCTGGGGCCAGTCTTTTCAAACGCGGTCTACAAGCCGTAAATGCATGTGGCTTACATCGCGGCTCTATAAAGCAGAAGTGAAGGTTAGAAGTGTATAAAGTAACTGTAAAAATATCAATACGAATGAATGTAAATCATACATCTATGCAAACGCTAAATCTATGCCGCTCGCATAGTGTTTGTATACGCCATTAAAAACCACATTGAGCGCTATCACAGGGTCGCAGCTCGAAGCTCAGACAGTCCGAAGCGAAGTGTTCAACTAGTGTAAACGCAGCAATATTTTCACACCTAAACATAACTGTGAAACGTTATTGCTGAATTAAATTGACGAAATGTTTGATAGAAACCATTGGGCGATTTAGCGCTTTGATGTCCGCCATGTTGAAATCAATTTCCCAGTAATGTTATGTGTTCATGTTAGTGAAACACCGCATACATTGATATGATAGAGACTATTTACGACGCATAACAGTGAATTACATAAGCCATGTACATTGTATTTCGTTTAAGAATTATGGTGCAAAATAAGCACAACGTTACATGATATATATGTACATATGTAGTTTATGTGGTTTTAGAATAGCAATCGTGTTAATGAAGTTGAGTATACACGACCTATTTCCGTTTTAAATAAATGAGTACTTACTATATACCTATATGTATTGGAAAACTTTCACCGAGATTGGAAATGCTAGAAAACCGAGAATTAATACAAGCGCTAATTATGTACGAACTCCATACCTATTGATAGCAATAACGTGGTCGTATATTTATTTTTATGTTACTGGAGCATTAACGATGAAAAGGGGTATTAAAAACACATTTATTTATATGTTTATTTTTAAAGTTATATGTGTGGCAAAAACTGTCACTCGGTTACGTAACGAAATGCGTTTTATACTTTTTATGCGAGATTTTATTCAGAATTTAGTTCCGTAGACGCCTGATAATATTCAATTAATAATATACAAAATTATACATAGTATAGAT
>DWGJ01000980.1:0-23232 GCA_018246895.1 Aspitha aspitha aspitha
GTAATAAAAATATCTATATAAGTATTATATCGTATGTATATATGTATGTTTATCAGCTGTCCGGTCACCATAACACATGCATTAAATTGCCTAATTTGAGATCAGACAGCCGTGTGTGGAATTGTCCCCAGTTATTTATTTATTTATTTATTGTGATGTAATATTACTTTGATTTAGGAACAAAGGATGACCGCTATTCAACGCCTGATAGACTCAGTGTACAGAATGAGTTTTTTTATAGATATCGCAGCATTAAAATTATTGTATATTACGATAAATGGGACTGCTTAAAACAAAAGTTAACTAGAGTCCGCTGATTAAAGTTAAACTGTCTTATCTCACAATCTGGAGGATTGTTAGTACCGATATATACGAGTACTTGTAATGTCACTAATTAATAGTGAAAAAAATCAATCAAGTCCGCGTTACATGAATTTTTACACAATTTTCAAACTGAGAATTTAAAATTTTATTAAGAAACAAACACATTAGACGTACCTACATTATAACAATTAATTGTAATACAAATTTCAAATATGGCGGCTCTGAATTATATTATGGGCCTACGAGAGACCACTCAATTGTTCTCGTCACGTACGAAGATGGTTATCTGAGCTTTTATAAGGCTTCGCGAGCTTTCCCCTTATAACTGCGAATAACTCATTGCACACAATTGCAGAATAGGTTGCGTTATATGTTACCTTTTTGGGAACCGATGTATCATAACCGCTTTTTATGTAGAGTAATGAAAACCTGTTGCAAATCGTAAATGACCTACGCGGTCAGCACATGGATGGGTAACCGCAATGGGTTAAAAACACTGACCGACAACAATACCAAAATATTTATACAATTCCTAATGAAAAATCGAACGTTGCTACCACTGTTCAAATAAAACCGCATATTTATAACTAGCTGTACCCCACGGTTTCACCCGCGTTAACAAGAGAACAATCTATTTAAAAACTATTTTAAGAACGTCATTCTATGATTACTATAAAAATTACACGGAAAACAGAAGAATAAAGGAACGCTTTTTCGTTGCTGCTCCACTCCTATTAGTCATAGCGTGATGTTATATAGCCTATAGCCTTCCTCAATAAATGGAGTATTCAACACAAACATATTTTTTTCAATTCGAACCAGTAGTTCCCGAGATTAGCGCGTTCAATCAAAGAAACTCTTCAGCTTTATAATACGAGTATTAATTTCGTCGAAATACGACAGTCTTAGTCTCGCTCCAAGAGGCGCCGAAACCGGCGTGTATGTCTGAAGAGAGTGATGAATGTGGATGAAGCACGGCAGGTTTGTAAGGTCAGAGATATTTGGCATACTGTGCGCCCTACCTACCCCGTTGGGGAGTTAGCGTGACGATATGAAAATCGCTCATAATCCTGTGTTCCTCTGGTGTCGTTACCTTTTGAAGATTGTTGCCAAAAATATATGTATTTTTGTTTATGCCCTCTGTTTACCTTATATGCATGAAGAGAATGATGAATGTAGATGAAGCACGGCAGCTTCGTACGGACAGAGATATTTGGCACTCGCTGCTTTCTGCCTACCCCGTTAGGGATCTGGCGTGATAATATGTATGTATGTTACCTTAAAACGTTGCCTTGTTTTTTTGACGTTACTTATTATAATACATCGTAATCCAAAAACATTCTAATAAAAAAAATCATCATGTTATTAATTGAAGACGATACAACGTACTGAGCGTCATAGGTTTTACATTCGTCTCACATAAATTGTCAATAGACATACAGACGCGAGTTTACGCTTTTCTATTATAGATGAGACGTCTAGTAAGAGAGTGTTAAGAAATTGGATACGGGTAATAGCTTATAATTCGATGGCTGATTATCTTTGTATTGACACTGGCTGCGCGGTGGGTCCCACGGGCATCGGGATTGGAAAAAGATAAAAGAAAACCAAAAAGATAAAAGAAAACCAGAAAGAGCCCGTTCTATTTTATGCCGCAATGAAAATAGACTATTACGATCCGAACCGCTAATAAGAAATTAACATTCAATTACACAATACACAGTTGCTACGAAGTTTGACTGGCCTCGTGATCGAGTGGTTAGAGACCCCGACTGCAAAACCTGAGCTCGTGGGTTCGATCCCATCCGGGACATACATTTGTGTGTGCAGCACATTTGTTTGTTCTGTGTCTGGTCGTAATAAAAATATCTATATAAGTACTACATTGTATGTATATATGTATGTTTATCAACTGTCTGGTCACCATAACACAGGCATTAAATTGCCTAATTTGGGATCAGTCAGCAGTGTGTGGAAATGTCCCCAGTTATTTATTTATTTGACATCAATCTTTATGAACTTCAGGCCATATTACGTTAACCACGCCCTTCGTCGCACACAATGGGAGCGCCCAACAGACGCGAATAGTCCCACGTCACCCCCTACGTCATCGCCGCCGTCGTCTCCATCACCCCCCGCGCCTATATCGCCCGTCACTCCGGTCGGCACCGCGTCGCCGCTGCTGCCTTCATCGCCCATCACTCCGAGCTCGCCTATATCAGAAACTGATGTTGGCCATGCAACTTCTATATCACTAAGGTATGTTTTCAATAACTCAATATGCTTTGAATTGTTGTGCAAAGTTAAGTTTGAAAACCTGAATGCTGAACACAGATTGAAAAAAAAGATTGACAGTACATTGCCCATCATTATTTTCCACTGTCATCTCTGAATTACTCATGAAACTGTCTGCTTTTTATTTTCTTTTGTTATGTTATTCTAAGATCACATTATGTTTCATTTCAGGCCAGAACCACAACCGCAAACAGCAGTGCGGTCACGTCAGAATTCTACTCCCTCTTCACCTTCAAGCCTAACAACTCCTGCTCCACAAACCACACCAATCGCTGCTACTGATTTGCCTCCTGGATATGGTAATATATTCTCGAATAACAAATCACAATTTTGTATGATGACAAGTATCTCATCTTTGTTGAATATCTAAGGAGATTTCCACTATAGTATAATTTTTTAAGGTATTATGCTACCATGTAAGTTTTAACCTAGGCTCATAAAGTGTATCCTCTTTTTGAAAAACCTTGTTACATTGTTTGATTATCTTCCATGTAATTGTCACTGTTTATGTATTTGTTGTGAGATACGTGATGATAATATTAAGGGGATCTCTATGTCATGGTTACAGAGATGCGTACAACTGACCAAGGTCAAGTTTATTTCTATAATCGGTCAACGGGGGCATCGACATGGCACGACCCGCGGGTCCCGGCGCACCTGCGGCACTGCGCCGCCGCCGCCGGCCCACTGCCGCCCGGCTGGGAGATGCGCCACGCGCCCTCTGGCCGGGTCTACTTCGTAGACCACAACAATCGCACTACGCAGTTCACTGACCCCAGATTGGCACTCTCAGCAAGAGTTGTGAGTTATTTGTTTACTTGTCCATCAATACTCCTAACTTGTAATCATTTTTAAAATAGGCGGAGTTAATGCTTAATAGCATACTCTACTAGTCAACCTACTAGTCAAAATTGTGACAGGGAGCATAAAAGAAGAAAAGTAAATTAAAATCACATACCTTATTGTATATATTATTCATACATATAAACTTAAAGGTTCATGATACTTCTAGATCAGTCATTTTTGCATACCTAGGAAAACAGAAGTTCAAGTTATATTACAGGTTTATTCTGCAATCTTTTTACACAGTATTATATCAATTTAACTGACCAAAATGTGTCATTATGGCAATTTTTCTTTTACTTTCAGCCTGCACCACCGGACTCTGCTCAACCAACTTCGGGCAGCACACAAACATCAAACATAACGAGCTCACCTCCCAATACTGGTGTAGTGAGCACCAGCATTCCAATCGCTAGCGAGCCAGCGGATGCGGATGCGTTGCCCAAATACAAGCGGGACTTGGCTGCTAAAGCCCGTGTACTGAGAGCGGAATTAACCGCACTACAGCCACAGACTGGACATTGTAGGATTGAAGTATGTCTTTTAATTACTGTTCGAATATTCAAAAAATCTTGTGACACATTGTAATTAAAAAAGCGTTAAATTTTTGCAAAAGACAACTGTTCCTCTCTTATTATTACTACATATATGAACAACAAAAACAGAAAGGGATATATTTCCTAGTGCTTCATATTGTCCATGCACACTATTATTAGCTCTTATACCAGAAAATAGAGTAAAGCAATCTCAATCTATTTGATACAGGTATCACGTAATGAAGTGTTAGAAGAGTCTTACCGGCTTGTTATGAAGCTGCGGGGAAAAGAGCTTCGGAAGCGCTTGTTGGTTAAGTTCCGCGGCGAAGAAGGTCTCGATTACGGAGGCGTAGCTCGGGAGTGGCTCCATTTGCTGGGCCGCGAACTGTTCAACCCTCACTATGGTCTTTTTCAATACGCGAACGCCGGCGATGACAGATATGCACTGCAAATTAACGCCGATTCTGGGGTAAGTTAAGTTTAAAAAATATATTAATAGACTGTGGTAGTTTAGTAAAGGTATAAAATGTTGTGTTATGCTGTGAATGTGTCCTAGAAAACTAGCAAATGTAATCTGAAAATAATATCTGAATCTGACTGCATCATTACACTCCAAAGATAGAAACACTGTATCTAATTTTCATACTAAACAATACCACAATATCATTCCTTATATGAGTGTATTCATTGCCTCAGGTGAACCCCGAGCATTTGTCCTATTTCCACTTTGCGGGCCGCATACTGGGCGTGGCGCTTTTCCACGGCCACCAGCTCGACGCCGCTTTTACAGCGCCCTTCTACAAACAATTGCTGGGTCGCGCGATCACGCTACGGGACATCCGGGACGTGGACCCCGAACTGCACAGATCACTGTCATGGATGCTGTAAGTATCTTGCTACACCTTTAATATACCCATTGTTACCTTTGTGAAATTTTCTTACAATATAGTACTTGAACTAACTTTCACTACACTGAAACCCTTATGGTAAACTATAATTTCCAGGGAAAACAGCATAGCGGGCGTCATAGACACTACATTTTCGGTTGAGTGTTCGTCCTTCGGCGCAGTACGTAGTGTAGAGTTAAGGCCGGGCGGCACCAACGAGGCCGTCACCGATACAAATAAGCGCGATTATGTTCGCCTCTACGTGGCCCACCGCTTCACCAGAGGCGCCGAGCGGCAATGGCTGGCATTGCAACGAGGCCTTGCCGATATAATACCACCGCAGCTCCTAAGACCACTGTCACCTCGAGATCTGCAACCGCTACTCGCCGGTAGAGCCGACCTCGATCCCGCCGACTGGCGACGGCACACGCGTCTCAAGCACGTCAACCCAGACGCCCCAATCGTTAACTGGTTCTGGGAAATTGTCGAGGAATTCGATGCGGAAATGCGAGCTAGACTATTACAATTCGTGACCGGGTCTAGACGAGTTCCGTTGGCAGGTTTCCGCGCACTCCAGGGCTCGACTGGGGCGGCGGCTCCGAGACTGTTCACGTTGCATCTCGTCGCGGACGCCTCCCCAGACTCTCTACCAAAGGCGCACACTTGCTTCAACCGATTAGATTTACCACCATATCCGACTAAAGAAAAATTACACGACAAATTGAAACAAGCGGTCCTGGAAACCGCTGGATTCGCTGTCGAATGATCTAGGGACCCATCGATCTTTTTACGATGTATATTACGCTGCTTGTATATATCGCTTCCAAATGTAATATTTTACTGAACTTCTCTATATTCGCGAATATTTGAATCATGGCAAGGGAAGCTATATTTATTCATGAATTAGAAATGTGATATAAGACTGAAATTTTTGAATGGCTTCAACATGACAAAGATATGTAGGTAACGGTCTTTTGAATTTAAACAATTGTTATCAATATAATATATCAATCAGCCTAATATAATGCTTTATAGTATATGAAATTTATAAAGAGACACTGTTGTTTTTACTTACAATAGTTATTGGAATGAGAGAAAATAATATTCTCTATATTAAATTATGTTAAAACAGAATTTAGTCAAATAAACAATGGTACCTGCACTGTTTAACTTTTGTTAAATAAAACTTGTGTACAGTATTGAAAAGCTTTTAAGGCCTGCCATGCTCAAATAACTGTATACATTGATATCTTAGTTTTAAGATTCAAGTATAATCCTTTGATTAATAAGTTTAATATTCCAGATATTAGTAAACATTAACAATTAAATGTATTACATATATGTGAATGAAACCTGCAGTGATAGAGATGTGTCATTACAATGGAATAAGAGTTGTTTTTATATGCCAGTGAATTAATAAAAATTCATGGGAGCCCTGTAGCAATTTACAACAGCAATATTTTTTTTATTGGTAATTAATTATATTTTTTTACAAATAATTGGGTTATTGATTAATATTTTAAATTAAAGTTTGTTTTATCCATTTGCCGCACCTGATTAACCAGTTAATATTAAAATGAAATTATTTATATGTATGGTATGTATATAAAATGAATATTAGTACAAAGCACAAATGCTGTGTTCTGTCTCATAGGCATAGTTATATGGAACTACAAAATAATTTTTATCACTAATCTCATGAGATAATTACTGCTCATCAACCGGGTGCCTTATTATTTCAGAAAACGATTTTTATAAAATGTAAATACAAATTTATTACAGTTATATATATACTTAGGAAAATGAATTATACTTTTCATTTATTTAAATTCAATGTATTCATAAATAGATAAAAAATATGTAAAAACTATATTAATAGGAGACTTGAATGAAGAAACCATATTTATGACAAGGATGAGTGCCTTTTACATGTTAATTCTTTGGCTTAGAAATATAGTATGACTGTTAGTGATATGAAATGATTTATTAAGGACTTAATTGTATTAAAATATACCGTAATATTTTTGCACAATATATTTAAATTACAAAATATTTTGATTTATTTCTACATATAAACCCATTGCCATTTTATTCTTTTGTTCTGGAATATATAATATGAATAAATAAATAGTAAACACAATAATAAGCCAAATTCGCTGTGTAGTGGTTGTTGTTACTAATGTACTTACTGTGTACAGATGCAAAGAACAAATGATCAAATGTTAAATCGGATGAGTTTTTAACGATTACGGGAAATATATCATGGAAATCAAGGAAACAGAGACTAGCCTTTATAATTTCCCGCACTATGTAAATGTTAATAAGTTTGCACATTACTTACCACAAAGTATAAAAAAGTAACTGAATAAAATAGATTCCTTATAAGACATAAAAAACATCGTATCTCAGATTAACTGGGCGTCGCACTACTAATGCTTTCGACTCAGCCAGTGACAAGTAGCGAAATTTAATCGAGTGAAAGAAAGCTTCGCTAGTACTTTCTATGGAATTTAGCAACAAATACGAAAAACATGGCGCAATAGTAATAGTAAATAATAGACCCTTTTTATTGAAAATCGAAAAGACACTTGGGTATCAATCCAAAGTTGTTCCGCCTTTTTCATATATACGCGGTTAAAATGGTTCCGTTGTTAATTTGAAAGGAGATAACCATAGATTGCAGATAGAGATATTTAAAACATTGTCTATGGAATGGCATGTAAATCTTAGGGATTCATAATGTAAAAAATATATCGGTATATATGATATCGATGTTAATACACAATATATATATATATATATATATATATATATACAGAGCAAACAATAAAAATATTTAGAAAAACAGTAATTTAGTATTATAAGACTATCCAAACTTTATTCATTTATTTCTGTACTTTTCTTCACCTTAATAAATGAAAAAGTAAAAAGATACACATTACATACATAGAAAACTACGTACATACATAAATATCTATACATACAGACCTATACATGCAGATATATAAATATATATATATATACACACACACACACACACACAACTTTATAAATACATACATATACATATTTGAAAAAATTAAATAAATCACTTAATCTTTGAGCAATCGTATCTTAGCTATTTATTAGTAATACTTATTGTTGAATTATATATGAAATGGATAAAATATTACGAAAATAAGTGGGTTACATTAATATTAAAAAATGTAATCAAGCTTGTAGAAATCAATGAGAAAAATATCGAATATCGATAGATCGAGATTGAAAATATAAGCGATATCTACCGATTATTTTATAAAAATATCGATATTTTGGTATTTCGATATTTCTTCCCTAGATCCTACTTCTTCTATCTGTCCGAATCGGTATCCTAATATATAAAGTACTCTGTGTCAGTAACAAAGTTCACGCGCGTCGGAACTGTTCGCTATCTGTTGTGTTATAGTTTTTAAAACAAAAACTGAAAAGTGTTAATGTGTTGGACAACTACACTTTCTCTATTAATGTTCTCGAATATCCCAATCGCTTATTTCCATTTAGAGTATTTTTTTATGTTCAAAATCTCTTTATAAGTGGTATCGTATTGTGTGTTGAAGTGATTGATACATTTGAGGTTTACGGTTTAATACAGTAAACCGTTCATAATGCCGACGAGTGCAGTATATCAGCCTACAACAGTGACATATGAGCAGCAGCCGAATGATCAGCGATGGAATTGTCCTATCAGCTACTTCTCACGGCGTGTGACAAGTAGTTTGAACCGGGCTTTCTGCGTAAGACTGGTTTTATGCCTCCTCGGCAGCACCCTGTTTATTATTGGTAAGTAAAATAAACTATTATTAGTTAGTATTACAATATGTTGCTGTATCTTAATTCAGTAACGCCCTGATAACAAAATCGATACTCATCAAAAACCAAAATAAATTTTATTTCTAAAGTTAAAGTAGTTTTCAAAGCATAGATTAAAGCAACAAATATTGGTAGTGGTAGAATATTGTATTTTTTTTTAAAGTTTTTTAATAACAAATAAATGTATATTTTTAGAACTCAATTAATGCACTGAAAATGGTTTTATACATTTTTTACATCTTATATTACAAATGTTCATCTTTGTGGTGAATGTAAACGTTACAACATTTGATAATAAATGTGCCCTCAAATTTATTTCGAATTAAAAGGAATTTCTTTAGTGTTAGACAAGAAGAGCCAATTGTTAAAGATATAGTTCATATAGCAATATTTGAAATGTTTACATTTTTTTTCTTATTAACTAATTTAATTTACTTTGTTGTTTTAAAAATAGCATTTTACTTAAGCATAATATAATATTTCATTTCAACCACTTGGGGGGTCTGTGATTCTATTTCTAATCTTGGCATGCTCTGCTCATGGCAAATTTTAAAAGAAATGTGTAAAAACCTGCACACCTTAGGGATTTCTAAGCTCTATGAAGTCTGCCAACAGTATGATAGATTAAAACCTAGAATGTTTTATTTATCAGTAATGTCTGTCTCTAAGTCTGGTACAATAGAAGGGTTGGAAAAATGTAATGGAGTTTTCTTCTCTGGAAATCTATGGTACAAAGAAGTTCTGTCTGGATGTCATTTAACATAATGGATATACAATCTTCATTAAAAAAAAGTGAATTTGTATTTGGGTTAATTAATTTGTAGAAATCACTACTTAGTAATTGCCTAATAAGTAATGGCATTATTATTAATTGGCGTTAGATTATACTTTATTCATTGAAACCCATAATTAACAAATAGAGAAAATCATTACGCATGAAACATTTCTATTAACAGTATGAAAGTTGAATGATAAGTTTTATTTATTTATTTATTTATTTATTTATTATACCATAGAAAAGTGGTATAAAAGGCGGACGGAAAGATAAGTTTCAATATTTTGAGTTCAGATATCATTCTACAAATGATACTCCTTGCCATAACAGTGTGTATTATAAATCTGAAATTGGATACTTGTTATTACTTAACACACATTAATAGCACCAAAGTACAATACTGTAAAATCAGTTTACTTCTTCAGATTTAATCACATTATGCAAAGTCGCTATAACATATGTATAAAAAGTGAATTGTAATGTAATTCTAATTTATTCGTTTTCATTTTCTGCTAAAGTAATATTGATGAATAGTAGTAAGGAAGTAAGACTCTCTACAGATTAATAGAAATACCCTGATTCTATAAGCCCGCATGACCCTTCAAACCTAGATCACATAACACAACTAATTCTAAAGCACTAGTAGTTCAAAATTCCCTCTTGACTGCTGATTTCTAATAGTGTTCGAGAACATTATTAGAATGTTCTCATAAATTGTAGTCGAGTCAGTGTTAAGGCGCGCTAACACGTGTTTCGTTTTGGAAGTTATGACGTCGTATTGAGAGGACGTAGCTATAAACCGAATGGATATACTTATACAATGAAATCAATAATTCATAATCTGTAGTGATGTTTAGAGCATGGCTTTGAACACTTTAAAGATAATGTTTTCTTTTGAATTTCCCATGCCATTGATTGACAAGACATCCGCAGCGACACGGCACGGTTAATACAAATTGACGACTTGACCATTGTTACTGTTTGAATTGTCAATCTCGTCTCGCACACGAAGTACGATTTAATGAATATATCACTACATCTTTCTACTATAAACGACAAATATAAAGAGGATTGGAACAATCAATCATTAGTCCTCTACTGGATTTAAAGCTCTCCCAGGACGCGCTATAAACATTTGTCTGGGTGTTCTATACGCTATTCTTTCATTTCTTAACACCTTGACTCATCCTCCTTCCTTTTCACCCTCCGCTTCGGGGGTTGTGTATTAATGCTTGTAGTCTCGAAATTTGAAAGTAAACTGCGTAGGCGAATCATTAGGAAATATAAACCGTTAATCATTTATGTGCCTTGATGTTTAGTTACATTTAGTTACATGAGTAAAATATAAGTTTTACTTGTTTTCGAACTCATTTTCGCCCACGCGCGAGGAGCGAGTAGGCGGCGCCGCCCGCCACTTGGGTAAATTGCAACTGGTTAGGTACGACCTGTCTTAGCTTTACTTAGTTCATAAAAACGATAATAATAATGGGGACTATATTTTTTCTGGTACTAGTCATAAGTTCTATTATTTTTATTACCTGTAAAAATTACAATATCACAAGCATACATTTAAGTAACTAATACGCAATTATATTTTGGTGTGTATATGTGTTGTGTATCACGGTCTTTCAAATAATTTTAATTTAGCATCTACCCATTCATCGAATAGCAAAATGTATGTAAATAACACAACTTACGTTATACTCGTATATGGGACATCGATCTATTGAAGCATAGACAGATTAGCATGTGAACAGGAATGTGAATTAACATATAAATGTGGTATCTAAATAGCTTAGGACTTCCTATTTGAGTATTAACGAATTGTCGTGACGCGTAAAATGTTTGCGTCAAGATGATTATGTACCTACTGCGCACCTACTCCTAAGTCTCAATGTTTTCGTTCATTCTGATTTTATATGTACGTGTAGTAAAACATTATGATTCTATATCAAATTGATCGGCCTCTGACTAATGGTGATATATGTAACTAATAAATTAGTTTTGTTATTAAATTACCAGACCCAAAAATTTTAATCTACCTGTTTTAGTATAGATGAAAATGATTGTTTATTGCTTTATTTATTGAATATAATTTTAAAACTATGAACCATGTTGTTTTTGAATTACAATTGAATGGATTACTAATTCCCAACCCCATTGCGGCTTCGGTCCGCAAACGAACGCATTGGCTATGAATGTGGAGTGGTTGCGAAATTAGGTCACTGCAGCGGAAGCAGTAGGTTAAGGCGGTGGGCAGTGGAACATTACCTATTCATGAGACGGCTTTCACTAGTACCAATCCGACAGAACTGTAACACCCACTGCTCAATAAATCAATTTTGTGCTCGATCGAAGGGCCACTCTGTTTTGACGTATAGACCACGAAGCTTGTACTTCCAAACAACCTTGGAAGTACGCTCTTCTGTCATTAATCTATGTAATTAGGTACGAAACTTCGTACAGGGAAGTTCAAAACAAGATATGATTTCAACTATATCCTCAAAAAACACATTTGTAAATGATCTTAAATAGAATCCCAATTAGCTTAGGTCGGAAACTAAAAATTGACGGTTGATACATTTATAAATGGCAGTGCTTGCACCATAAACAAGTGGTGCCATTACAAGGGTAGTCCATGACTGTAAACCGGATAAAATAGCGTAGCTTTAGACTAATAAAGCATGTGGTCATAACCCTTAGCAGTGAAAAATAAATCATATTATAATATACCTAATACTTGTATTGTTATTACAAAGCGTAAGTTTCGTTCTAAAGCGTATATTATGTACATTTTATGTCTATGTTACACAGGTTGTATGTTTAACATATCTTGTAATTTCAATTGTATGTAACAAATATTGATATTTCAACCCTCGTATGGCCAAACGCGTATGGCTTTATTTTATTGGATCTTTAAGACAGGCACGGATAACATGTAACATTCCGGTTTGCAAAAAATTTTAAAGTGCAGGAAGTCAAAACGGGTTTTGTAAATTATCGAGTACGAGATTATTGAATAGTACATCTCTTAGTAGAGGTTCCACATGGTTTTTAAGGTGGTCCTTAGCACTACACAATAAAAGTTTTGGCCGCATATACAGTGAGATAGGTGAATCATGATTTATTTATAACCAGGTCGACAACCTTTTGTACGGTAAGTAACCTGTTAATATTACTTTTAATCTGACTCATAAGTCCTACGATCTCAGTTTAAGTATGATCAGTAAACGCCCTTCTCACAATGTACGGAACTAATTATGTTATTGAATACAGACCGGTAATAAACACGGAAGTAACCACGATGAGTGGAGTAAAGAAAATAAGTAATTGTCGCTGCAAATTTTAATAGCAGCTGTTGAAATAAAAAAGGCATGGACAACAGTCTGTAGAACTGAAGATAGAAAAAGTACAAAGTTTTCTGCTTCAGCGACTATGGTGTTGCCACGGTTACATGTTTTAACCCAATAAACATACCAAATCGTAGAAAGTTTTCCATTTCATACGGTATTTTATTTGTGATTATGAAATGACAAGTGTTGATGTTAAAACGTCACTAGCTTCAGGCCCGCAGCGCTTTGGGCGAAGAAAGTGACAATGGTCCTTTCACAACTCGTTTCAATTTCACCTACGTGCTCATTTCCTATACGTCTGGACGAACCAGTGCAACCGACATAATAATAACAATTTTGAAATAATAACTGTACTTATGTGAAACATTAAATTGTATTTTATATGTCGTATCAAACATCACATAACGTCTTGAGAAGTCCATTTACATATGTATGTATAAAACAGAATTGAAAATATGTATTTTTAATTTCCGCACAACGCATAAATTTAATTTTGCTCATGAAATGTCTCATTAAACGTACATTTTAATTGCGTTTGTCGTTGAAGGTCTTTTCAATGCAATGCGGGTAAATAAGGTTGATATTGATACCCATTATTGATGTTATCGTCAACAATTACACCGAGTCGTAGAAAATATGTTCCATAATAAACGTCTTAAATTTATTTGGTAATATAATTGAGTCGCACTCGTTTTTATCGTCGTAGTTTAAAGTAGAGAGTAATTTAATTTTATTAATGGTACATAAAGCCTTACCTTTGTGCGTCAGTTTCAGTTACTGCTTATATAATCATTCAATACGCGTCAGATGGTTAATAATGGCGAGAGCTAGAGGCGTAACGAATAAGCCAAAGTGCTAAGTGCCTTTTTGTCATTTGTGTAATCTACGAAACGAATGGTCCCCCTTTTATCCACGTGACGATTTCTTCTATTCACTTTCTTACATAATTTAATACAGAATCTATTTGTAAATCGTATGTATTGTAGACTTCTTTGATAATTTGTAAAATTATTATTGTATTCATTAATCTTTCAAAGGCTAATAAAAAAATTTTCACACCAAATTAGATAACCAGAAAACGACTTTTACAGAATCTTAAGATTCTTATGGGTCCCATCTGGTCCTCTAGTTGTTAAAGGACTGCAAACGTGTTGTACGGTAAAACAAAATATGTTGTATCGTTCTGATACTTAGACATGCTGTCTATTTAAGAAAAAATATAGATGTAGGTGTTTAACTTAAGTTTGATCCACGACCGAATAGAAAGTGAACTTGAAGCTTCTATAGAAAATTTAGTGAGAGGCGAACATGGTAAGCGAGGCAGCTGGATTTTCTTTTTAATATTATTCCGCGAAAGGTACGTTTGTAATCAAAACACTATACGCTTTCGTGATATTGTCGTATTGCGAAGAGTTTCATATAATTAATATGCAAAAGTGTTGCTCGTATACCTTCTAATGAGCTTGTAGGCAGGTGCAAATCTCAGGTAGTCGGACTCTCGGCTACTTTCCATAATTGACCAGGTGGCACGACATAATGACCTTTTGGTTTTATTAATCACACATTGCAACTTATACATGATGCAAAACAACATCATGCCGAAACTTTATGTAAATTACGCTACGACATGATGTTATTAAAGAAAAGCGTCGAGTCTTCGGAGCTGGCAACGCGTTGGTAATGACTCTGATGTAGCAAATGTACATGGGGACCACTCACCATCAGGTGTCCCGTTTGCCTGGAAGGCTATGCAATAAAAAAAAACGGCTAAAAATATTTCCGGATTTTTATATTTTTAACAAAAAGTCTCCTAATGATTTCATCTAGTCTGGGTTATATATATTGAAAAAAGAATATTAACATAATGTCCCGATAAAATATTATTGTTATTAGTGTTCTTCTCATACATTCAATTTGTATACCGCCCTCGCCTGTAGATATTCTTAACATTATATATGGAACCTTTGCTTTTATTAACTTGACAACTCAACTACCACGGAGCATCGCCTTAAGAATGAACAAATATACAAAATGTGCTGCCTAAATATTTGTATTTACACTAATGTCGTCTGGTTTAGGAGAGTCTTCAAGGCTCACATCGTAATAACAAAGTGTTGTAATAATACCATTATGTAATTATGTCAAGCCGTAATATAGGCGCAGAAGTTTTGTAATACTGCTCACTAGAATTAATAATAGCCTTTTGATGGGTTGTACTACTGCGTCGGGAGTGTACGCCTTTTTGTGTGATACAAGAGGTCAAGGCACTGAAATCTTTAATATGGCGGTCTCACTACAACGTCGCAGTCTCACTACGTGCTTACAATGTGATCGTATTAATTTATTATTTATCACTTCCTCTTCTTTACCATTGTAACGACACGAATGAACGAAGGTTCATGACCTTTCGAGTAGCAATCAAGGTTTTCATTGGCTAAGAATGAAAAAAACAAGGAAATGTTGCCAACCAGCGATAACAGATTTTATTTACAAATAATTGGACAATTAGTTTGCGTACCTACTTCGCGAACTTCAGTTACGTACGGACTGAAATATAAATACGCCTTAGTTACGATTGCTTATAAAATTAGTAATTCAATTTATTTTTTACAATCTTTTAATATAATTTGTATGCCGTGAAATATCATAAATGGAACAAGTGATTGTGTCATATGCTAAACCTAACACTGCGATAGACTTAGCTTTAATGATATTCAAAACAAGATTTTAATTAAAAAGCACTCCTTACTGAGGTATTAATCCTTTATTATAATAAATTTCTTTATCTGAATTTCTGTTTAGTTACTCAAAATAAAGCTTGTATATTTTGTGATACTTGAGTATTTCTAGGAGCAAAATAAAGCGTCAGTGAAATGTGATTTCCCAGATGTCGGATTGGAAACATAAATTGTGAGGAAGAGAAGTTGTGTTGAGTTGTTTGCGGTAGTACGAGCGTCCGTTCCATGCACATTACGGAAACGTGGTAGTGCCTCTTGACGGGTTTGTCGACCTTCGCCGCGCTCCCTATACGAATAGCCAGATAGCCACAGAGCAAGAAAGCTTCAGAAATATTTTATGTTTTTTTCATTTTGTAATCACAAGGTCTAGCGTCTCTCCAGCTTTAGAGCTCTCAACAGGTAGGTACATGACACAGTTTTGTGTTACTCTAAAATATTATATTTTACAGGTTATGTTCAAAAGGTTAGTTGCGTTTTTTTCCGGTCGTTAATTAAATCTAGAATATAAAATATAAGCCTATTAAAAATAGCTTAAAAATTTCATTATAATTATGACTCAAAATTTCATTATTGATCGATATATTTTTTTATTATTATTAATTGTAGAATTCAATAATCTGTTGTCCGTGACTTTGTCCGCGTTTTGTGACAAGCGAGTGAAACAAATACACCAGCCACGTTTGACCTTGTTACTATCGCCATAATATTCATGGTAGATAGTAATAATAGTAACTAGTGAATGAGTTGGCAAATCGATGTAAACACAACACAACCTTTCATGTTACCCTTGAACATTAACACATTCCATTTTTTCTACGGCAATGAGACATTTTTATGCCGTGAAAAGTTATAAATATGTGACGCAGATACATGTATAATAATTTCTACTTTATGCGTAAATTTTCTCGGACAAGTGTGATATTTTTTTCGTTATAAGTATCCTATGTTTTGACCCCTTCAATAACTTACCACATTATCACAACAGAAAGTTCCGGTAAAATGACCCGTTAGTATTGTCATGATGAGCGAACAACCTGATGAGCAAAAACGTCAAGTTTTTTTTTTATTTTCATTTATTTTAATCTATATCACGTAACATACAACAATTGATAGTCTTTTGGATTATTCAATGTATAGATTATTCGTTTTCATATTATTGAAAGAACAACGCAAAAACATGTATTTATTGGCGTCTTTTGCTTCTCCCAAATTAATTGAATAAGTTTTGATATGTCACAATCAACAATGGTTCGATAATGCCTAAATTCGTGGATCCGTAGACGCAATTTGTGTATGCAACACATCGTCTACATGCATTCAGTAGCAGCGCAACTTGTACATCGAATCTTTTTAAATTATAATTGAAACGATACGTAGAATTGTACCGCACTCGGTACTTAGTCATTTATTCCTGGCGTGTTCTCAAACACTCAATTAAAATCTTCCGGAGAAGAAACGATTATAAGAGACTGTCGACCGTGGAAGTGAATTATAGGTCGAGCTCGCCAGTGGAACATTCGGTTTTGAAAAAACAAGATTATAAGTATTCATTTAAACAATGTAAACCCTTCTCAAATATTTTTAGAACTCGAAACATAATGTTTATTTGTAAGGAATGTACAATAGTATATTTTGGTGTATGATTAGATACGCCAGTCGAGTCGGTGGCCGCCAATTCTACTATTCAATAGATGTCCTTGATTATTTTTTATTTTAGACCTACCTACTCTAAAATTCTGAATATTATTCCACTTCTGCAATAAATAAATGCTAAAAAACTATTCACGTAGGTACGCTAGTAGTGTATTACTACGCATATTAAACTTCAGCTTCAGGAATAACATACAGAAATATATTAGTCGATATTTGCGATATAAAACAATATAGTATACATATTTATTTACTGCACATTGCTCAAATTAGTGAATTGTACATACGAGTAGTTTAAAAAAAAAAATACGCTCATCCTCAAATAGATGTAGTCTTATGTGACCAATGGGTAGTGTATTTGCAATAAAAACATCCATGTCAAGTAGAAAACGGCAGCTTCGATAGCAGATGAAGCTCTCAGTGTGATGATATAATGAAGTTGCGAGATGATTCAGCGGCGATGCCATGCGTCCCCATCGGCCGACTGATGACGTCATGTATTTCCTAATGATTTCCTACTATTCAATGTTTATACAAAAACATTATATATGTACATGATTCACGAGTAAAGAAGGGATTTTGCGCGTTGAACGATTTAATTTTAATAAATGTGAGCAAGCTGGATGACACCTATAAATTACTTTTAGTGTTTGACCCATTACGAAGAAATCTCGGGCGGACAGGTTTCCTTGCGATATTTTTCTTCGCGATTTTCGCTAGAAGTCCGTGAAGTCTGCCAATATGCTCTTGTCCAGCATGATAGAATAAGTACGGCTTTAACCCTCAGTACAACATGAAACGTAACGTTTCTTGAAGCGGGACGACAATAAAAGAGACTAGAGAAAAAATTGATTCTATTTAACTCTGTATTTTTACGTCAACAAACCGACTATGTCTATGTATTTACGCACTGCAATGCGTCGCGCGTCGTGATCAGAGAACGCAGACGCCGCGTGAGTCAGCGCCCGACGCCCGTGCACCCAATATGGCCACCGCATTTCATTGTTCGACAGGCGCTATCAAATGGGCTTATCTCAGACCGTCCTGGTGGCCAGTTTACTGTAATCGAATAGAGTTACGCAATTTAATTAAATCAGTAACCGATAATAATAATGAGTGACGTTAATTTATTGGCGCGCGAGTGTTATAATGATTACTAATTTGAATGGATCCATGAATCCCAAATTCACGTAATTTAGAGTACTTTTTGTAAACTTTGTACTTTAAATATTAATATTATTTTTATTTAAATAAAATAAATTGCTTTCAAAATGTTAATGGGAAATCTTAATTACGAAACCTAGATAGATGGAATGGATGATGGAAAATATTTTAAAAGCAATGTTTAAAATTACTAAACTCCCGCCCAAACTTTGCAGTAGACAATTTAAGCTCACAGATCCTCCCTTTGTTTTCTCATTTTTAATTTTCGAATAGCCTAGAATAGAATTTCCAATTTCGAATAGCCGCTTGAAAGTTGAATGGTCGTTTGTGACGGTCGGAAACGGAAGTGATATTAACGTATCTATATTGGGTACGCTACGAACATCAGGTCCATTGTACCAAAAGAGGAAATAGTTAATGCTCAATTAGGCTGCTTATATTCACAAACGAGATGAATATATATGAACACCGCACACTGGTTAGTGTCCCATATTAATATAATTAATGCTTCCAGCTCATACATCCTGCTAATAACGTGTGATTGACGGCTCAGTATATGTGTCGCCAGTTTTAATTTATCTTCGTAATGTACGAGTTCTATGTATAAATGGGGAGACAGCGAAAACGACCCGTGTCCGTGAGTTTAATATGTTAGATATAAAATGTAACACAAGAAGCCGAGAACAAACGATTGTATCTGTCTCATCTACATTTTATATTTAAATAGAGATTGATTTATATAAAAACAACCTTAGAAAGACAGCGAAGAATAATTAATAGTTTTTAACGTTTTTTGTTTTTACGGAGGAGGTTGTAGATAAATATAATGTCAGTGTAAAATAAGTTAGCTAGTAACTAAATAATTATAGTATTAATCCAAAATAAACCGGTTGATATGACCCAAAGTATTGATATGCATAAAGAAGTCGCAAATAAACGAAGGTTTTAGAATGTAATATGCAAATGGACCTTGAAGAAGGAAGCATAAAGATGCGTCACACTCTGAACATTTTGATTCTGTTTTGCTTGTAGTAATCCTTAACATACTGAGTTATTTCTATAACAAACGAACAAAATGCTTTCGTTTTAATTGTTGATAACAGTCTCTTTATCTACCTTGTTTTTAACGTAACATAGCGATATTGCCTGTATATTATCAACTTATAAAATTACTTTTCGTATTACTCTTCTAAGAATTGTAATTTGATTCACGATTATTTCTCCGTCTTATCTGCTAGTAAACGGTCGGATGCACTCGTGTATAGATCCACTACAGCAAATATTTCTTGATCCTTCCAATTTCATGAAAGAATAAGAATAAGGAGCTAAGAGTAGCGTACTGGTGTCAATTCTTTGCTTTTTGCGATAAAGTATTCCATATGAATGAACTTAACCTGGACGTCTAATTCGACAAGCCGGTGTGAATTTGTTACAAAAGCATTTTTTACGAAGTCTTCAAACTTTTGTCAATTTGTTTTACAGTTTGAGCTCGTGATTTGTTACCAATGACTTTAAATGTCTGTCAAAGTGGGTTACACGAGTTATTACAATTTCAAATAAGTTACCAGTCCGCGCGCCTCTTGCCCCAAGGTGAATGAGTTCTAATCGCTATTTAACTTCTTAATAGATATGTCATAGGATACTTATAGACATTAAATTGGTCAACACGTCAACTTAATATGTATGTCGTAGGATACTTGTACATTAAAATAATACATGTACATAATATGTACATACATAAGGGTGGTGCGCAATCGTGTTCGGTTGCATTCGTAACCACGATGCCATCCGATACTTTGCCACTCATTGAAAGTATAAACCAAGCCCGGAATGTTACTTTAACTCACTTTCATGGAACCGTGTGGTTTGCGCTTTTTCATGTATGTATGTTTATTTATTACGTAATGTAACATTTAATATGTAATTGGAATGTTCACTTTTAGAATACATTATACATAAATTTGTATGAGTATTATGAATTCAAAATATTACTGTATAAACGTAACATCATATATATTATGTATTCAAGATGTAGTTATCTTCTCACCTAATTACATTATCATTATCTCGTACCGTGTAGCTAATTAGTATTTTGATATAATCATTTTTAATCTGCCAAAAATACATATATGTTAGAAAAAAGTTGTCATTACTAAAATCTTTACGACTTCAATTTCTACTACCGTCAAGAAACTTTGAAAATTGATATTGTTCTCGCAAATATTAAGGAAGGAAGGAATCCTAACAGCTTAAACTGCAAAGCCAGTGGTGGTATGGGCTTATGATCTACATAGGTATAAACATTTGTGGTTAATACACAAATGTTTGCCAAGCACGATTGTTTGCTCCTAGTCTTCGTCTAAAATTATCTTACAGTATGTAAATACTTCATTTATCTGTCTGGCTTAAAACAGATATTTATATAGTCCCAATATACAGGAGTCCCAATTATTAGGATGTTCGTATGAAGAGAGCGATGAATGTAGAAAACCGCGTGAGATCTTTAAGGATAGTTATATTTGGCACTCGGTGTTTTCAGCCTACCCCTGATGTCATGTCAACATACACTAGTTTTTACTATATTATCGTTTCTATTTAGTTTTAGTGCTTACGTTATAATTATTATATTATCCTTTAACGTTTCTGTATACGGCACATCACTTTTTACAAGCTTTTTTTACTAAACTCTATACAATCTAACATTATTCATACCTACGCATCATATCTTTATCCTTTCTTTTTACAAGACAAAGCGTTATGTTAACTGTAAACGGAAGGCTTTGTTCAGAGGAACTGTGGCTTATTCATCGCGACCTACTTTTACTGTGATTTGGTCAGCAATTAGCATAGAATAAATGCATGAATCAAACTTAACACTTAGTATTTGAATCATATCTCCCGTTTTATTGAATTCATTTTTCAATATCATAATATTCAGTTCGACCCTTATGGAGTGGGTGTGTGTAGGTGTTGTATGGTTTTTAATAATACCTCGGGATAAAATTATACAAATCAACATTAATACGACGACGCTGTTATTATAAATAGTTGTATTACATCGCTTTCGACTGGCTGAGTATATAATTATTTACCAGTTACTGAATTGAATGCAATGATAGCGTAATGGCTGGAAATCTTCCTCCCACGCCGACATCCGAGGTTCAAATCCCGAAACGAACCTTTCAATTCTCATCCTTATTTAAAACTCAATATCACCGGCCCTAACGGTGAAGGAAATTTAATAATTTAAGGTTTAGAACTTGCACACTTGAAATTTTTAAAATACTTTCTTCTAAGGTATGCCAACCCACTCATTGCGAGCGTGTTACGGTGTATTCTTCTTAAAATCAGTAGTCCTGCGCGTTCGTTTCTCATTAAGGAAAAAAAATACGCCTGCGTAATTATGTCTTTCCTAGATTTGTAGGCCATCAGTGGCCATCGCATTTATCAGAATTGATAAGATACGCTGATAAATTATCAACGTATAGTTTTCCTACATTTTTTCCTTTGATTTAAATCAGTTCCATATTTAAATACAGATGTATTTCACACGTGGTAGGTAGATAAAATCAACTCTATCACAGAACTATCACAGAACTCCCGCTGTTTATTTTATCTTCAAAATCAAAAATTTTTAAAACGGTCAATGAGTTCAACGATGTTCGTGCGTACGGTCGCTATTTGTTTATGAAATTCCTTCTTTGATTCGCTATAAAGCTCAATCTAAAATTACTTTACCCTGATTGCGTACCTAAATCTGCTAGATTGCTTGTGACCGTGTTCCACACAACTAGGACGATATATTTAATAAGTAGTCATAGTAATGCGCGTATCGTGCGTATGCATTAAATACTAAATGTATAAACGATTATCTAAGATCGAAATGATAAATGAAGTAACTTAAGTTTTAAGCACGTAATGATGCGCCTTATATAGATAGTACTGATCCTTTTCGAGACAAGGATGAAAACCCCCGCTGCGTTGCATCGGGCAACGTGCGCGGCGCCACCTAGCGGCACAATTGCGGAAATATTATAATACTACTGGGACTTTCCCAACGTCGGCCCCCCTGAGGCAGCAGGGGGAGGATTGACGCAACACAACACAAAGTTTTTTAAGCATTCCGGTAATAAAGCCAAATATACTTCGCTACCTCAAAGTAGAAATCCCTTCGAAGAATAATCCCAACCTATCAGTGTAAGCAATAAAAGTAAATTAATGAAATGTAAACGTTTTAAAATGTGATAAGACAATTTTTATAGTCAGAGATTACATATCAAGAAGCTTGTATATAAAAGGCAAGAAGATATCTTTAATGCTATCCAATATAGATTTAAAAAATATTATTACTGCTATAACATTGTATTGACGCATCTCGTAAATAGAGATCCATTACATCAGCTAGCAAGCGAACAATATCATTTTATTTTCATAGTATGCATGTCAAGTACGTTATGGCAAAACTATGTTATTTACAGTTTTATTTTACAATCGGACAAAAATATGTTCGAGCCAAAGAATTCACTGCCGATATCTGCTTTCCTTGATAGTAACGACAGGAAGATGGGCGCCAACGCGTGTCTGGAATGTTTATACTCGTACGTTTGGTAGAAATATGTCATGCGTAGGTATAGTTTTAATGTCATTATCGTTAAAATTTGCGTAACTTTTCCATAGACTTGTTTGTAATAAATTAGAAATGGTACAAAATTCTATCGTAATTGCTGAAATACTTTTTGTTATATGTTTGGAGGTCGGCGGGTGTCATACCGACTCCATTTATATCTTGAGTGATACTGCGCGTGCGGGGACCAATAA
>DWGJ01000981.1:0-23222 GCA_018246895.1 Aspitha aspitha aspitha
AAATAAAAAATATAGAAAAAAAATACGCTTAATTTATTTAATGAAAAACGGCAATTTCATAGGTAAAGACCTAATATTTATTTGACTTTGGGAAAAGACATAGGCTACATTTTATCGCAAAAAGAGGTTCCAAAACCGCGAAACTTTGTATTTAGTCAGTTCTTATGAAATATAACAAATAAATATATATAACAAAACTAGCATTTTTTAAATGCGACCTATATGGGGGGTGAAATAGGGAATGAAAGTTTGTATGGAAGTTCGTAATTATTATTTTAGAATTCCGGAGGTGTAGGTATTAACGCGGAAAAACTTTATAACATATTGATTTCCACGCGGGCGATGCCGCGGGCACAGCTAGTAAATACATAATAAAACAACAACGTACTTTCATGTTGAATTTATTAGTCGTGTCACAACTTATACAGCACTCGTTAAATAAATTATTTATCGACCGCACAATACTCGGGAACATCTTCAGTAACAAATCGGGACGACAGCCACGTCTATCAATCGTACATATATAAAAATAGATGCCTTAGTCTATTCGCTAGCCTACAAGGAGAACAGCTCGTAAATGCGGATTAAAGTTATGATATGAAACTAGTCGGAGCACCATTGTCATTTAATAATACGTTGCCATCTCCCACCCCGCGCCCGCTTGCACGCACACACACACACAACACATACACATATCAGAAAACGCACGCACACAGAAAACAGCACAAATACATTTCTCATCATATCAATTTCATTCACATATACTTATTCGTGCCTTTGGCTTCGCTTTGCGATCTGACTCGTTTATATCTATATATACACAGAAATAACACGCTCATATACATCACTCATTATGTACATTAAGTCACGCGGGGCCGGCGCAAGGCGGCTCATGCGCCCTAACAATTGATCCACTATATACAATACTTAAATTACGTATTTTACAAAAAAAACTTACAGCTGTACATAAACTTATCTACGATCGTTCGGTCACATTTACACACGAGATAATCGTTAATATCACATTTACGGCGCCGTCGCGGATTTCGGAGGATGCGATTGTAGTCGTAGTGTCAGTTCATTACAATCGTAAATTGAATCAATTAGTATCGTGAGTATGACTGCAGTAACAAAGGTAACGAGAGTATGAGACATATTTTGAACCGGTATTGGATAATTTTTCTCATCTGACAAAACCATAAACCGTTCATCTTCGTATTCGGCTATCTTACACTGTCACAATTTGGGCAACCGTAGGGACAGAGTCACAGTCGGTTTAGAAATGAGTGGCGACGACGCGGGCGGCGGCGGCTAGAGGCCGCGCGGCAGCGAGCGCCGGCGGGGGGGTGGGGCGGGGCGCGGCGCGCGGGCCGCCCGCCGCCGTCACACGTCGGTGTGGCGCGCGGCCGGCGCGGGCGCGTCCTCGGCCTCCGAGTCCTCGATCTCGCACAGGTTGGCGGACAGGTCGCTGCACGAGCCGCCCGCGCCGCGCTCGCCGCCCAGCAGGGAGTGGCGCTCTTCTGCGACAATATCTGGATTCGCTTAGATGTACATGATACTGTAGCGACAATATATTATGCAGGCGGGCAGTCGTCACACATACCTAGTATACATAAACGCGTTTCGTATGAATCAACTTAGTGTTCTCATTTATTATTTCAGACAAAAGTTAAGATGCAAGGTTACTTTATATAGGCACACAGTGTAACGCGAGTAACGGGCACGATACCTTATGTTTTTTCTGAGACATCAATTCTAACTTGCACTCACCCAGCATGGTTATGAGACTGTGCGCATCCGGCTCGCGGACGGCGCGCGCGCGCATCGCATCCTCGCTCTCCACAGGTAAGTATTCATCGGGATGTAGTAGGTACGAAGACGCTATAAGCGAGTAACACGATCACTGAGTCGGTGGCTTTTCACTCTTTACCATGAATTCTATTGAAAGTTATCAAATAAGTTTCATGAAATATAGATTCGTCGAATCGACGTTAAGCTCACCGTCGGTAAAACGTAGCTGGTCGAGGTCGTCCGGTGCAGAGTCGGAGTCGCGCTGTGGACGGGCGCGCAGCGCGGGCGGCCGCGGCGAGCGAGGCGAGCGGGGCGAGGGCGGGGAGGGGGGCGAGGAGGAGTCTGGCCGTTCGGAGCCGGCCACTTCGCTGATGCCGGGCAAGGCGCCGCCGCCGCCGCACCAGTCCGAGCAGTCCCAGTGGTAGCCGCCCACGAGGTCGCCGCCCAGCGCGCCCGCGGCCGCGCGCCGCGCCGCCGCCGGGGAAGCTCCGCGCGGCCGGATGTTGCACCCCTTCAAATCTGTAAGCAAGTATCGTGCGCTGACTACCACTGTTCCGTGCAGATGTGCCGGTGGTGACTACATGTATATAAATCACAGGTATGCATGTACAGTGCAGCACTCGAGCGATGCATTTGGTGTTATCTAGAACGGCCATTTTGGAATTACACATTGCCTCCGATTTTATCACACTACACTTAAAAAAAGATCCCGTTAAAGTTTACAACGATTGGCGATTGGCGTCAAAGACTGAAACCCACCATTGTAAATTTTATTGTCCGCGAAGGTGTGCAGGTGCATTTGCTCCGACCAGGGCTTGCGATCGGTCGGGTCGATATTTAAGTTCCGTAGGTAATCGGGCGGGATGCCTTCCAGTTCGTCCCCGGCGGACCCGTACGAGCGGAGCGTGTCTATATTGTTGAGGGGCGGCTGATCGGCGCACGAGGCGGGGCGTTCGCGTCGCACCGCCTCCAGGTTGGAGAGCTTCGAGGCGCGCGGCGGCAGCTTGTCGAGCGCGCTGTTGAGAGGCGCCATGGGTGGCGCGGGGCGGCGCCGGCGGCGCAGCAGCAGCGGCAGCGCGCCCATCGCCAACAGCAGCAGCGCGGCGGCGACGGCCACGCCCAGCGGCCAGCGCGCCTCGCACGCCCAGCGCCAGGCGTCGCGAAGCGCACGCGCGCCGCCCGCCGCGCCTCCCGCCACCACCGCGTCCGAGTACAGCGGGTTTCCGCAGTTCATTCCTGTCAAGAGTCGCTTTTATTTAACAAACGATGGCACAAAATAAAATTCAACGGATATTAAGTGACGAATAAGTGCTATTACCGTTAATTTGTGGAATATATGCTAGTTATAATTCGTTTGAGAAAAAAAGCGAAGTATTTTAATAGGCAGTTTTACCGGTTTTATCGGGGGGACAGAGACAGCGGAAGGAGCCGGGTTCGTTGAGACACGTAGCGCCATTGAGACACGGTTCGCCCGCGCATTCGTCCACGTCGTACTGACAACGTGGCCCGTAGTATCCGCGACAGCGGCAAGACGGACCCCATTCGCCTTCCTCGCAAGCGCCGCCGTGCGCGCACACGCCGGTCGCGCACCAGCGGCCGTGCTCGCAACGCGCGCCGGACAAGCCCGCCGCGCACGCGCATCTGAACCGTGCACCCTCCGCCGCGCAGTAGCCCCCGTGCAGGCAGGGCTGCGACGCGCACGGATCCGTGTCGATCTCGCAGTGTCGTCCCGAGAAGCGTGCATGGCATGCGCACTCATACGTCGCGCTCGTCTCCGGATCGGTGGCGCCCTCCAGAAGATCGGGCAGGCCGGGTAGTTCGCGACATGTGCCTCCGTTGAGGCAAGGGTAGCCGGCACAGGGTCCGGGAGATGGCAGCGCAGGGCATGCGGCAAAAATGCGTACCCGGACCCGTCGCACTAACTGAGCGCGACCGTCGCTAGATGTTCCGCCTTCTTCCAATGGCAGCGGGACGTTTCCCAATTTAATATCCGATATACATCCGTCGAAAGCAAAGGTGATCTATAGAAAAAAAAAACCAGTAGTAAGGTAATATCATGATATATTTTTCACATATACTTTTTTAAATGTTAATGTATATCCAATGCAGATAGATACCTGCTCCGGAGCCAACGCGTGCGCATGTCGTTGCAGCGCCGCGCCCAGCAGCAGGCGGTCGGCGCGCGCGTCCAGCACGGCGGCGGGCGGCGGCGCCTGCGCGTGCGCCGTGCGTCGGTCCACCGTGAGCCGCACGGCGGCGCCGCGCCTCTCTAGTCGCGCGTCGTGCCACGCGCCGTCCGCTACCGCTGCACTGGCGCGCACCAAAACTTCCCCCGCACCTAGCTCCATGCGAAACTGTAGATGACCATCGAAAACCTCGAGTATCGCGTAGTCAACCCGACCGGCAGCATACAGTACCGTTCCGCGAGTCCTACGCGTCCGAAAACGCAGCGTCACCATTAATTCGTCGTCCAGCAGCCGTTCGCCGTCAACTACGCCGCGCTCCAGGCGGTACACGAGGTACCCGTCGCCGGAGAGATGCGCCACGGCGGCGGGTGCCTGACACTCGTCTCCATCGCAGCAGCGGTAGCCGGGCGACGCGGGCGCCGGCTCGCAGCGCTCCTCACCGCATTCGCCGCACGCGCCTCCGACCGCCCGCGCCACGGGCCGCTCGCAGCGCTCCCCGCCGTAGCCGGCCGCGCAGGCGCACTCCCCGCGCAGACGGTGCGGGGGCGCGACGAGCGCGAACACGTCCGTGGCAACGGCTCGGCCGCCGGCCGGCAGCAGTACGACCCGCTCCGTACACGCACCGTGTACGCATCCGCCGCATGCCGCTCGAAGCAGTTCCTCCACGACGAGTCGTGTTCTTTCTTCTAGTCGTTCGAGATGAGCGTGTAGCCGTCTCCGGAGGGCTTCCGCGGGTAAGAAGCCTCCTCCGTCGCCCGGGGCGCGTACCGCGAATGCGACGTCGAGGTCCTGGGCCACCTGCCTCTCGCGGCGCTCTTTCGCTTGGATTCCTCGACGCTTACGGGCGGATTCCACGTCGTTGTCGTCGCCGGACTGTTGCACACTTATTATGACTATATCGCCGGAGTCGCAGTCGGTCGCTTCGCGGACGGCGCGAATAAAACCTTTCCTGTGACTGAGTACGAAATCTCGATCGGTAACTTCTCGGAACCGAATGACTATGGCTTGGGCCAGCATCTCGTCCGATATCAACACGACCACAATTTTTACAATCGCAAAACCGACGAACTTTCCATCGTCGACGGTGACGTTGAGGCGATAATCTCCGACGTCGAGCCGAGGGGCGGCGCGCAATGTACCGTCGGCGGCTTCGATCTCAAACAAATCGGAAGCAGGATACGGAGCACCGTCCACCGGCGTCAGAGCATACGTCAGGGTGTCGTACGCATCGCGGTCGGAAGCGTAAACACGGCCGATGGTTCCACCTGGATACTCATCCAAATATGAATTGACTGTTATTTCTAGGGGCGTCACTACGGGCGGGTATTGCGATTCTTCGATAACTTTAATGTATACCCAAGCATCAGAAAAGAGAGGAGGCGTCCCGTTGTCGAAGACGCGGATTTGGAGGACGTAGCGGTCCTTGATTCTGTGATTGAAACGAGTGGCAGAGCGTAAATAACCGTCCTGTTCCAGTCGAAAGGCTCCCATTTCATTTCCCGATTGAAAGTCGAAAGTATAAGGTGCGGCGTTAGGAGGAGCGTCAGCATCTTCGACTACGAACTTCAGTAGCGTGTGGCCCAGGGGCTTATCCTCTTGCACGACGGCCGTATAGTTGGAGTGAGCGAAGAGCGGAGGGTTGTCGTTGGCGTCGACGATCTCGATGTTGACGAGCGCGCCGGTCTCGAGCGCGGGCACGCCTCGATCGCGCGCCCGCACCTCCAGCACGTAGGCGGGCACGGTCTCGCGGTCCAGCGCCGCCGCCACTGACAAGTAGCCCGTGTCGGGGTCCACGGCGAAGCGGCCGTCGCGGTCCCCGCGCGCCACCGAGTACGCCACGCGCCCGTTGGCGCCGCTGTCCGCGTCGTCCGCGATCACTTGCAGAACGCGCGCGCCCGGCGCCGCGTCCTCGCGCACGCGCGCGCCGTACGTCGTCTGCGAGAACACCGGCGCATTGTCGTTGCCGTCCGTCACGGTGATGTTCAGAGTCGCCAGGTCGCTCAGCGGCGGAGAGCCTCCGTCGATCGCCTGCACCGTCAGAGAGTATTCCTTTCTTCGCTCGTAATCCAGGGGCCGCGCTATAGCGACGACGCCGGCCGCCCGGTCGATCGCGAAGTCGTCCCGGTCCTCGCCCCCGACGATGGAGTAGTAGACGTCGGCGTTGACGCCGGTGTCCTGCGAGGTGGCGCGCACGCGCAGCACCTCGGTGCCGACGGCGTCCACTTCGGGCACGAGGGCGCTGTACTGGCGGAACTCGAACTCGGGCGGGTTGTCGTTGACGTCGGCCACGGTGAGGCGCAGCGTGGCGGTGGCGGAGCGCGCGGGCTGGCCGCGGTCGCGCGCGCGCAGCACGAGGCGGTGCTCGGCGGACGTCTCGCGGTCGAGCGCGGCGCGCAACGTCACGATGCCGCTGTCGGCCGCTAGCTCGAAGGCGCCGCCCGTGTCTTCCACGAACTCGTAGCTCACGAGCCTGTTTTCTCCGAGATCCGTGTCGGTCGCGTGTACCTGTAGTAAAATAAATAATAATAATAATAATAATATGCTTTATTGTACACCGTAATAAATAATACAAAATAATACAAAATTATCTATAGTAAAACTTCTCTAGGTGCGACCGGAGAGGGTCTCGGATTCTGTCTAATCGGATGGAGGTAAAGTTCGATGACATCTAGCGAATTATGCAGTTTCCTTGTTTTAAATTATAGTTAATGTTTTTTAGTCTCAGAAATAGCGATAAGTAAGCATCACTTTCGGACGGTAATAAAGAATAAGAAACGTTTCAATAAATCTATTTTTAAGTAAAATGGTTATTAAAAGCATGGGCGGTTCACCTTCGCGACGAGAGTGCCCAAGTCGGCGTCCTCCGGCAGCGTGACGCTGTAGACGGGGGCGGAGAAGCGCGGCGCGTTGTCGTTCACGTCGTCCAAGGACACTTCTACCTCGGAGCTGCAGCCCCACGCGGGCCGCTCGCGGTCCTGCGCGTGCGCCACTAGTCGGTACTCCGCTATGGTTTCCCGATCTAAGTCGCCAGCTACTGTCATCACGCCGGTTTCCTACACATCAGAAATGACATATATTTATAATATAAACTAACCTCCGTCAGAACACGTGAAGCGACGAAAGCGGGCGCGATGCGACCGTTTCGATCTTCGAACTTACCTCTAGGGAAACATGGTAAATGAAAAGAACCAAACACCACAAAACGGTCAAGTATCACCGCTACACCTAGTTCTGCCGTGAAGCAGTTGTTTCAATTGAGTTTCGGTCCGCAGGGTGTGGCTGCCGGTTCACTTGTATACCAGAGGCGACCCTCTTAGTCCTCAAGAGTAGCAACGCATCGGTGACCGACTTCTGTTAGGGTAACTACTAACACTTATTAACTGCACCTACTGACACATATTAACTGGAGTAATATCACTAACGGTACCTTTCCTGCAGTCCTGTTACTAAAGAATACTCACCAACTAATTCTTATTAACATCTTATACGAACTGACTTCACACTAACAGGAGTCGGTTACAGATGTCCAAGACTGTAGCCTGCTCGTTTGCTACTCTATTCAAATAAAAAAAAACACCTTATTTATAGTGAAGTGGTCGGCGTGATCGCCGGTGAGGAAAAAGCGCAAGCGAGCATTGTGAGACTCGTCGGCGTCACGCGTCAGCACCGTCAGCAGCCGCGTGCCGCGCGCCGCGTCCTCCGGCAACCGCGCGCGGTATCGGTGTCGCAAGCAGTACGGCGGGTTGTCTGGAATACGTAAGCGCGTCGTGACCTCGTTGCGTTTTAATAGAAACCGAAGGCGAGCGAACGGACAAACGTACCATTCACGTCGAGAACGGTCACGTGCACTTCGGTGTAGGCCGTGAACTTCCCGTCGGTGACGGCCACGGAGAGGTCGTAACGCGGCTCTGTCTCGCGGTCCAGCGGCCGCGCCACGTACAGCTCGCCCGAGGCGCGCAGCTGGAAGCGCGCGCGTTCGTCGCCGGCCGCCACGAAGAAGGCCAGCGGCGCGCCCGCCACGTCCGCGTCCTCCACGCGCAGGCGCGCCACCACCGTGCCCGCGGCCGCGTCCTCGCGTACCTCTGCGGCGTATGCGGCCTGCGCGGCGCGCGGCGGACAGTCGTTGTAGTCCACGAGCCGCACGACCAAAGAGCCGCGCGCGGTGCGACGCGCCGCCGCGGCGTCACTGGCCAGCAGCGCCAGGCGATACTCGGCACGTGACTCGCGGTCCAGCGGCGCCGTAGTGGTCACCCACCCCGAGTGCGGCTCCACGGCGAACGGCACCTCGCCCCCCGCGCTGCCGTCGCCGCCGTCGCCCTCCCCCACTAGCGCGAAGCGCACTTCGCCGTTCGAACCCGCGTCAGGATCGTCCGCCATTACTAAAATAAATATGTTATGTCTGGTGTTAATAGTCCTCCAATTTTCGACGATTGTTGATTGAAAATATACTGGAAATTCTAGGGTGAGATAGAAGAGTAATCGAAACTGACATTGTACGACACTGGAGTGCGGCGGCGTGTTCTCGGCGAGCAGCACCACGTACGGCTGCGAGTGGAAGGCGGGCGCGTGCTCGTTGACGTCCAGCACGTGCAGCCGCGTCAGCGCCATGCTGGCCGCCTCCGCGCTCTCCACGATCACGCCTGCAACACGCCCGACACGGCCCCAATCTCTCTTTCAATATAGCGCATTATTTTATTGACTAGGAAGGTGTAATTACATCTCGTTCTATCTCAGTGTTAAGCGATTGTGATAATGCTTTACCGATGACGTGGTCCTGCGCGGCCTCGCGGTCGAGCGGCGCGGCCAGCAGCAGGCGGCCGGTCGCGTCCACGGCGAACAGGTCGCGCGGCTGCTGCGCGGCCGCTAGGCGGTAGCGTTGCGGCGGCTCGGCGGAGGAAGCGGGGGCGGGGCCGGCGGGCGGGGCCAACTCGGCGATGAGCGTGCCGGGCGGCGCGTCCTCGGGCAGGAAGAGCGCGGGGGGCGGGACCTGCAGCCGCGGCGCGCGCTCGCCCGGCGCCAGCACGCGCACGGCCACGGGCGCCTCGGCCGCCAGCCCGCCGCCGTCGCGGGCGCGTACCCACACCTGCACCGTGCGCCCGCCTGACGAATACCAATTCCATTATATATTGTCGATAATATATTGACTCGCATCATCCTATATCGAAACGGTGGTAACATGCTGTGGACTTTTAGTCATCGTACTTCGGCTATCCAATGCGCCCTTCCAACTTTTTATAACAAAAACAGTTTTGTATAGATTAACTCGATAGGGATAAGTGCCCTTAAATACAACTTACACGACTTATTGTAGTGAGTATGCGACAGTCAGTAACATAATGTCGGTATCTAAAAAATTCGGTACACGGCACTAACCGAAGGCGGAGGCGTTGCGAGCGAAGGCCAGCGCACCAGTGAGCGCGTCCACCGCGAACAGCCCGCTGGCGTCTGTGCGCAGCTCGCCCTCGTACACGGAGTACGTGAGGCGCGCGTGCTCGCCTGCATCGGCGTCGGTCGCCGACAGCGTGAGGAAGGGCGCATGGGGCGCGCGGTCGGCGCGCACCGCCGCGCGATACTCGCGCAATGGGAACGCGGGCGCGTTGTCGTTCTCGTCCGCCACGCGCACGCGCACAGTCGTGTGCCGCACCAGGCCGCCGCCGTCGCTGCCCATCACCGGCACCTCCCACTCGGCGCGCGCCTCTCGGTCCAACGGTACGCGCGTCGTCAACGCACCGCTCGTCGCGTCCACGGCGAACGTTTCGCGGAGTCGCGCCGACGGAATCGAGTACGTCACGGCGCCGTACTCACCGGCATCCTCGTCGAAGGCTTTAACGGTAGTGAGCAGGAGCGGCGGCGGCTTGTTCTCGAGCGCGCGCGCCTCGTGCACGAGATGCGGAAAGTGCGGCGCGTGGCGGTTGGCGGGCGCGAGCGAGAGCTTGATGCGCGCGAAGGCCGCGTGCGCGCCGTCTGACACGGACACGTTGAGCGAGCGCAGCGCGGCTGCGGCGGGGAGCGCGCGCGCATCCAGCAGCGTCAGCACGCCGGTGCGGGGGTGCAGCGCGAAGGCGCGACGCTCGGCGGGCGCGCCTTCGAGCGCGTAACGCAGGCGCGCGGCGTCGTCCCGGTCGGGGTCCCAGGCCGCCACGCGCGCCAGCGCCGTGCCACGCGCCGCTTCACCCGACACCAACGCCGCCACCACGGGCCGCTCCATGCGCGGCGGGCTGTCGTTTACGTCTTCCACTAACGAAAGAATCACTTTCAGAAATTACCTAAACAGGTTATTTCGTTATAAAAATAATATTTTTCCTGTAAGAGGGTAAGGCGTAACCGTCCATCTTTTCCGATAGTGTATTTTCGAGGAGCTAACCGAAAATCTGTAATTTTAGTAGATATTCGAATAACAAGCGTGTCGTACGCGTGCTCACAGCAACATCCTTTTTCGGCAGTACATCTTTACTAATATAATAAATCTATACTAATATTATTAACATTTTAATATAAAAGCAAGTATCATTTCTTAATAAAGTTCAGGGTATATTCAATCGTCGATCGTTTTATTTCACTTTAATCCATACACGCACATCACACTTAAACCTATTATTTACGTGAAACTGAAGTCGTACATGTGCTGCTCTGAAACAAGTTTATACACGTTTTCGCACCTATATAAATCCATACAGAGTAATTGGGCCGAATACGCGGCTGTTAAAATGAAACGCCCGAGCTATCGAATGTTTCGCGAACATTGGAAGTGCCTAAGGATCTCACCCGAGATGAACAGATGGGCCGTGGTGAGGAGGGCGGGCCGGCCGCCGTCCGTGGCGGTGAGCAGCAGGTGGTGAGCGGCGCGCCGCTCGCGGTCCAGCGGCGCCGCCACGCGCACCTCGCCGCTGGCCGCGTCCACCGCGAACGGCGGCGGCTCGTCGGCGTCGGCGTCGGCGTCGGCGGCGGGCCCCCAGGCCGCCAGCGCGTAGGCGACCCGGCCGTTGTCGCCGGTGTCGTTGTCGGCGGCGCGCACGGTCAGCACCAGATCGCCGGGCGCGGCCGCCTCGGACACGTCGGCGCGGTACTCGTCGCGCTCGAACTCGGGCGCGCAGTCGTTCACGTCGAGCACGGCCACGACGACGCCGACGTCAGCGAAGGCGCCGGTGACGCCGTCGGTGGCGCGCACGGTGAGGCGGTGTTCGCGCGCGCTCTCGTGGTCCAGCGGCGCGCGCACCAGCACGGCGCCTGCCCCGCCGCGGCGAGATCAACGAGCGGCTTACGTTAGTCACGATACGGCATGCGTGAGTTAGCGTATGAACGATAACACTGCGATTTATCCTTAAGGTTGCGTTTCCAAGTAAAACAATAAAGTATACGATAAGCGAAATACGAATACGGGAATATACGGTGGGAAAACAAATATGAACGTGTATTGATTAGACAGAGCTGTGTTGACCGTCGAATTCCTCGCTATGGCGCGCCGCTGCATGCTACGAATGAAATTAGCTTGCGTTTATAGGAGACATTTCAGTATAACAGCTAATCCGAAATGGTTATTATCCAAAATTTCTTTTAAAGATAGCATAAAGTAAACTAAAATGAATATGATTGATCTGATTTTAATTCAATTTTGTTAAAAAAAAATTACGATATTTATTTTATCTGAACTGGTTTACTCTGGTTTGTCGAGCATCGTACGCTATACAACTATGAACACCTATGAGTATTACAAGATAAGTTTAAGTTTCGAAACAACTGCTCTAGTCATAGGGCATATAAAGATTTTCGTAAAAGTGATTTTCTCATATTTGATCAGTCAAATGTCGTATTTATGCGTGGTTTGGTAATAAGGTTGCTTTTGATTGAGGTGTTTTTTGAATGAAAGTACGTGTGTACCTGCTTTGAACTTTAATAGGCGACTGACTGCATGTATGACTGATATACAATGAATGATCATGATGAACTAAACAAACGTAATGAACTGAACAATGCGTTTAATCGGAAATATAAAACTGTTACATAAACTCCCCAATAAACGCAGCGGAATAAGATCGAAGAACGGTGTTCAACACAGTTCTGAGGACGGCGTGAGCGAGTGGAACGGGAGCGAACAACGGACGGCGGCGGTCAATACTCACATGGGCTATTCCCTCTGTCGGGCGCTGCGGGATAAAATGACAAGTTTAGTGGCTACACAACTAGAGCACGGGCCGAGCCGGGAGCCGGGAGCCGGGAGCCGCGACGACGCGGGAGGGAGGGCACTCACCGGTGTCGAAGTGTATCTCGAACAGGTCGGCCGGTCCGTCGTGCAGCGTGTAGATGAGCTGGCGCTGCAACGGCGAGCGCGCCTGCAGCGGCGGCGCGAGCGCGGCCCCCGGCGGCGCGTCCTCGCGCGCCTCCCGCGTCTCCAGCGCGCGCGGCCACCACGGCGCCGCGCCGCCGCCCCACACGCGCACGCGCACCGTCGCCTCAGCGCCGCACGCCGGAGTGCCTGCGACCGACCGCACTCGGGATAACACTCCGCCTCCTACGCTTCCTTCGCCCTCGCGCATTCGCACTCACCGCCGTCGAAGGCCGCGATCACGAGCGTGTACAGCTGATTGTGCGAATCCAGCGTCTGCTTCAGCGATATTTGCCCGGACCTCCGATCCACGCGAAACAGCTCGCCGTGCCCGCGCTTCATCTCGTACCGCACCTACACACGCTTATCGTTAACGAGGTCGTTTTAAAATATGTCTCGTTTTTTACGAGCGTTCTAGAATGAAAACAACCGTGCTTCGGAAATCTCGGTTACCTCTCCGTTGTCGTTGGCGTCGACGTCGACGGCGTGCACCTTGAGCACGGGCGAGCCGGGCTCGGCGCCCGCGCGGACGGCGGCCGCGTACGGCCGCTCCACGAACACGGGGCAGTTGTCATTGACGTCGGTGACGGCGACGTGCAGGCGCGCGTGCGCCACGCGGCCCGACGCCGCACTGCGCGCCTGCACCAGTAGCGTGTACGCGTCGCGCGCCTCGCGGTCCAGAGCCGCGCCCGTGGTGCGCACCGCGCCCGACGTCGGCCCGATCTCGAAGCCCTCTTCGGGGTTCAGTATTCGAAACTCGACGTGCTCGTTGAGCGCCGCGCCGAGCACGTTCAACACCGCGATGACGGCGGGTTTAGTCGAGTTCTCTACCGCCGAGCCGTAGTAGTCGGCCTTCTGGAAGGCGAGCCCGGAGTTGTCGGGCTCGCGCGCGTGCACCTCGACGCGGGCCGTGCTCGAGTACAGTCCGTCGGACACACGCACGCGCAGGCGATGCCGGGCGGTCAACGCGGAGGAATCGGCCACGGACAGCTCGCCGTCGGCCGAGAGCGCGAAGGCGCCGCGCGGGTCGCCGTCTATGACGTCGAATTTAAGAGGCAAGTCGGGCGCGTCCGGGTCGTGCGCGCTCAGCTTCAACACACGCACGCCGCGCGCGCTCGGCAACAGCACGGTCGCCTCGTACGACGCCTGCGAGAATACCGGCGGACAATCGTTCACATTCGTCACCTCTACGGTGACGCGTGCGACGCTATCCGACGGTAATCTGGGATTTCCCATGTCGATAACCTGTAATACACAAAGATTTAGTGAGTGAAACGGTGTCATTTCCGTAAGCGTCATCTTTACGGAACATACGGTATCGACGATCGCGTTAAGACGCCCCCGATCGACAGACCTTAACGGTGAACTCGTGCACGGCGGTCGTCTCGTAGTCGAGAGGCGCGGCGAGCTGCAGCGCGCCGGTCGTGGGATCGAGACGGAAGAGAGCGGCGGCGCCCGGCTCCAATATCTCGAAGGCCCGCTGGCGGTTGGCCGGGGAGTCCCCGTCGTCCGCGTCGAGCACCAGCGGCTCGCCCGGAGCGCGCTCGGCGTCCGCCACCAGCGCGCCCGCACGAGCCGCCTCCGACACGCGGCCGCGGTAGGCGCGGCGGCGCAGGCGCGGCGCGAACTCGTTGCGGTCCACCACGTGCACGGTGACGCGCGCCGTCGCCGCCCCGCCGCCCTGGCCCGACAGACGCGATCGAGTATTCCGGCGATGCTGACCGTGCACCTCCAACTTTGTTATTATTGTTCATTTAGTTTTATTATTATGTGTTTTTGGCAATGTATAACCGAGAGCTATTTCCGCCTATGAATTTGTAAGGAGTTTGGCGGATTATTATAGTGTGTCTATATTTGGTTCATGTAATAAATAAATAAAAAAAAAGGTACCGAGACAATAGAACGGAGACGAGGGACCGTTACCATGTTTATTGCGACGACGGTCAGGTTATAAGCGTCTTTCGCCTCGTAGTCGAGAGAGGCCTGCAGCGAGAGAACGCCGGCCGCCGGATTGAGCCGAAACCGGCCCTCGCCGCCTCCGAGAGAGTACCAAACTGCGGAGGAGCTGCGAGCCTCCACCGTCGTCACTACCGTGCCGGCGGGTTCGTTTTCGTACACTTCGCACACAATTTCATCAGAAGTAAATCTAAGACAAAAAACAATTGCGAGTCCTTTGAAGCGATCGTGACGACGTTTTATAATATAAACATGATCTAAAAAAAGGATGAAGAAACGAACCTGGGCGGCGCATCGTCCGGCTCGACGACGACGATATGCAGCGGCAAGGTGGAGGAGCGCGTGGAGGGCGGCGGGTTGGCGGCGCGCACGTGCAGCGTGTAGTCGCGCGGGCCGGCCGGCGGCAGCGCGCGCGCCACCGTCACGTCGCCCAGCTCGTCCACGGCGAACAGCCCGCCCGCGTCGCCGCCCGCCAGCGAGTACAGCACGCGCGCCGCGTCGCCCGCGTCGCGGTCGGCGGCCCGCAGCGGCGCCACCAGCGCGCCCGGCGCCGCGCCGCGCGCCAGTCGCGCCTCCCACAGCCGCCGGCCCCACTCGGGCGCATGCTCGTCGGCGTCGTGCACGCGCACGGTGACGCGCGCGTACGCCACGGACGCGCGCGGCGCCTGGTCTCGCGCCCACACCGTCAGCTCGTGAACCGCCGCGCTCTCCCTGAATTTTAATTCGAAAATTATTACATTCCCTCGCTCGGTTTCGAATCGAACAGTCGACGAATCTACTTAAAAGTCATATGTGTGTGTAGTATTTGAACGAATTTTTGTCATACGGTCCAACGAAGTGAAACTTCCTTGGACCATATGACAAATTCGATAGACACTCGACGTAGTAGTGGAGCGAGTGAGTCGCACCTGTCCAGCGGCCGCGCCAGCTCCAGCACGCCCGTCAGCTCGTGCAGCCGGAACAGCGCCAGGTCGCGGGGCGCGCGCGCCGCCGCCAGCCCGTACAGCAGCCGCGCCCTGCCCCGCGCGCCGCCCGCGCTCGCCCGCAGCGCCAGCAGCGCCTCGCCCGCGCGCGCCGCCTCCGACACCTCCACGAGGTACTCGCTCTGCGAGAACGACACCCCGCCTTCGTTGGCGTCGTTGATCACGGTGATGTTCACCTGTGACGAGCTCTGCCTTTATTACGCTGCGCGGCCGGACCGTTCGAATGACGCGAGCGACGGAAACTTACGACGGAATAAGCGACGTGTAGGCCGTCGGTGACCGACACGTTGAGCGCATAATGCGCTTGCTCCTCCCAGAGCAGTCGCCGCGCCAGGACCAGACTTCCGTCCTCGCGGCCCACGACGAACTGATGTCGCGGGTCGCCGTCTAGGAAATTAATAATTTATACAAAAGCTGACGCTCCACAACTACGTTCCGCATTTAAATTGCGATGGTGACGTGGGCGCCTGCGCCGAGGGAAACGCGGAGCTCTCACTGACAATCTATAACAGAACGATACTCCGAAATGGCAATAAATTTTAATTTGACTGGCCTCGTGGTCGAGTGGTTAGAGACCCTGACTGCAAAAACCGAAGGTCGTGAATTCGATTCCCACCCAGGACAAACATTTGTGTGATGAGCACATTTGTTTGGTCTCTATCTGGCCGTAAAAAATACCTATGTAAGTACTATATTATAAATATGTATGTTTATCAGCTGTCCGGTTACCATGACACAGGCATTAAATAGCCTATTTTGGGATCAGATAGCCGTGTGTGGAATTATCCCCGGTTATTAATATTTATTTATTTATATGTATATGTGTAAGTAAATAAATATATAAATCGCATAACGCGGCGCGACCAACCCACGATATCGTAATAGAGCGCGTCGCCGTCGGGGTCGCTGGCCTGCAGCAGCGTCAGCAGGAAGCCCGGCGCGTCCAGCTCGGCGGCCTGCAGCGGCGGGACGGCACGCACGCGCGGCGCCGCGCCCCCGCCGCGCGCCACGCAGCGCACGCGCGCGCGCGCCACCGCACAGCGCGCCGGCACGCCGCCGTCGCAAGCGCGGATCTGTACAATTCCCGAGAATTATCGCAGCCCCTCGCTGCCACCGTCGACGGAACCGCGAGCAACAACAGTTCACGGTTCGGACGACGTCCGATGCGAGCAACTGGAAGGAGACGTACGGCGAGATCGAAGACGCGGTTCGGCGCCAGCGGCAGGCGCGGCGCGGCGTACAGGCGGCCGGAGCGCGCGTGCACGCGCAGCAGGCTCCGCGCCAGGCCGCGCGCGCGCGCGCTGTACCGCACCGTGCCGTTGGCGCCCGCGTCGCCGTCCAGCGCGGTCACCTGCGGGAAGTTTCTTCCGTTTAGCCCATGGGCCCGCAACTATAATTCTCTCATACTACACCATTCATACGATCGGATGTTCGGAAAAACAATCTCACATGCCTTCATTTCTTTGAAATTTTGACTTATAGATGTTTTACGCGCCGAAAAATAAAGTAGCCTATTGTTCTTCTTAAAAAATGTGTAATTCCCATAAGATTGGTTTCAGCCGAGAGACACGATTTTTACTCTATAAATATGAATAAGAAGGTCACCGTGGTGACGTAGCGGGCGGCGGGCGCGGGCGCGGGCTCGTCCCAGAGGTCCCAGGCGGCGCGCGCGTCCTCGTCCTCGCCCTCCGCCTCGCCCTCGCCCTCGCCCTCCGCGCTGCTCTCCTCGCCCTCGCCCTCGGCGGCCTCGTCGGCGGCCACGTCGTCCTGTGCGTTCGACCACATTTATATATATATACTTGTCTATACTTGTCTATAATAAATAAAGCGGCCACACGAGGGGTTCATAAAAATATAAAGTAGCAAGAAGGGCGCCGCGGACGCGCTCGCCCACGAACGACACTTGTTTTTTACACAAGTGTAGTAAGTCCTTTAATTTTTTAATTTTAATAATTAAATTGTGATACTACAAAAGTTAGGACAATATTCTGAAAACTGACATTATATTTAGTTATATTACGAGATCGTTGTTAATCCCTACTAATATTATAATTGTGATTGTAACTCTGTGTGTCTGTCTGTCTGTCTGTCTGCTTGACTATGACGCCTAAAGCGCTGAACCAATTTTAATGAAATTTGGTACAGAAATAGTGTTGACCATGAGAAAGGATATAGGCTACTCTTTATCGCGAAAAAGAGAGATGGAGGAGTGATTACAGTTGGAAAAGGGCGCATGGTTGTAGAAAATGCCGCCTGCTGAGAGATTTACTTGCGTACTCTGCATAAACCAGCAAAGACACACCAAAGTAATGTAGGTACTAGAGAATTGTAGATCTAGAAAAATACTACAGAAAAGTCTGCGATAGCATGTATCTTATGGTTAACTCACAATTACTACTTTTATGTCCAAAATTTCAATTAAAATATTACGATATTTACGAGGAAATTCTCTTTTGTTCATTATTAATCCTTGTCTGAATAAATGCATTCGATAGCTTCGCCGTTTAGATCAAAATTGTCTTTTACACTATATGAATCGGATAAATACTTTAGAAGATATTATAGATTTAAGCCAGCGATCCTTTCACGACATGTCGGTCGGCGTCCGCGGCGCGCCCCTTCTCTCTCTATTTGTCTGGGCTAATTTCCGGAACGGTTAAACCGATTTTAATGAGACTTTTACTGGAAGATAGGACAGGTTGTGGAGCATGTGTAGAATTCCAGCGGAGTCGGCATTTGGGCGGAAAAAACTTTGTGACGCACTGAATTCCAGGCGGGCGAAGCCGCGGCAACAGCTAGTGTAAAGTAAGGGCATTCAATGACCTCTCTTTGTTCGGAGAAACAGTTATGTTTTATTTACCCCCTATTGTACACCGACAGTACTTGTATTATTGTACAGTAGACAGGTTAAAGCTATGATTTTAAATACTTTTATCTAAATCTAACCTTAAATCTTTACTTCTTACAAAGTGCCCCGTTTTACTGATATCTACTGACATTTTATTACACCATACACATATAAATATTAATTAGATAAAAACTATAAATATAGATTTTTCCTGTCACTTCCGAAAGAAATCTTGTATTTATTGCGACAACTCCGTTTCATTTTCATATTAAACTATAGATACATTCAATTTCCACAGTGAAATTTTGCGGAGAACGCGTACGAGCAACGTCATAACATAAAATGAAGCCGAGTGCGAGACCTGGTCGGGTGGGGGTAGGGGCAGGCGCACGTCGTAGAAGCGCTGCGTGAAGGCGGGCGCGTGGTCGTTGAGGTCGGCGAGCGAGACGAGCACGCGCGCGGAGCCGGCCAGCGCGCCGTCCCAC
Source organism: Aspitha aspitha aspitha (assembly GCA_018246895.1). Taxonomy (NCBI): domain Eukaryota; kingdom Metazoa; phylum Arthropoda; class Insecta; order Lepidoptera; family Hesperiidae; genus Aspitha; species Aspitha aspitha. Next base: position 18,573 of record DWGJ01000981.1, read on the forward strand.
GCGCGCACCTCGAGCGCGTGCGTCGCCGCCGCCTCGCGGTCCAGCGCGCGCCCCGTCGTCACGATCTCGCCTGCGACCACCGCACACACTCCTCTACTCGCTGACAACTGACACCCCGATGTGCATATTCTCAATGATACGTGGCCGATTGCACACGCGCGAGGAGGACCGCTAGTATGCTAGTCCTTGTATGTTTTCCTATTATTTTATTATATTATAGCAGGTATTATAGTACACGCGATCATTGTTTTCCCAAATATGACACAATTCGGTATATCGATGGCATAATGTTAGCGGTCGCGACGAATACCCGTGTTCTCGTCGATGGAGAACAGTCCGTCGGGGTTGCCGGCCGCGATGGAGTAGCGCAGCGGCGCGGGCGCGGGCGCGGCGTCGGCGTCGAGCGCGCGCACGCGGGCCACGCGCGTGCCCGCTGCGCAGTGCTCGGGCAGCGTCGCGGCGTAGGCGGCGCGCTCCGGCCACGGCGCCATGTCGTTCACGTCCTCCACCTCCACGTACACCTGTACAACCGCACCGGCTCGAGCTTCCTTCTGCGCCTCGTTCGCGAATATTGTCGAGATACGACTGCCTCGCGTCGTCCTTTGTCACTCGAATGTATTCGAAGCCGAATTTTGATCAGTACGGAAACGAACATTCCTAGTGATGCAATAATCGTGCGATACGATAAGTTTACCTGTATGCAAGCGTGTTTAGGCACGAGCCCGTGGTCCTGTGCGCACACGGTCAACCAGTAGTGCGGCGCGGTCTCGCGGTCGAGCGGAGTCAGGGTGCGCACCACGCCTGCCGAATACATCTATTACAGCCGTTTCTGACGAGAGCCTTCCTCGAGTCGCCGTTGTTCGAATATGTAATCATAATGGTACGTCGGTAATGAAATGACTGTTATAAAAGGAGTAGGTTCGAAAGCTCACCGGCGTCGTCTATGGAGAAGTGAGCCATGCCGGAGCCGGCCACGACGTAGTAGGCGAGGCGCGAGTCTCGGCCGGGAGCGTCGGCGTCGAGCGCGGCGGCGGCGGCCACGCGCGAGCCGGGCGGCGCGTCCTCGGGCACGGCCGCGGCCAGCGCCAGCCGGTCGGCGAAGGCGGGCGCGTGCGCGTTCTCGTCCACGTCCAGCACCTCCACGATGAGCGTCGCCTCCGCCCACAGCGCCGGCCGCCCGCCGTCCGTGGCGCGCACCGTCACGCCGTATACCTCCAGCATCAACGACATCGATATTAACGAAACACAGGCTGCGCACCGAATCATATACATGCCTCATTTCAATTATTATAAATGTAACGTATTTACGAATAACATAATAGACACATAACGGTGGTACACGGAGCGGTACCACCGGGATAACTATGTATTTCTACGATGAAGAAGTTATGTGTTATTCGATCTTAAGGGTGTGGATGGATGGATCCAGGTGCATACAGTCCTAAAAAGTAACAACGCATCTGTGGCCAACTTCTCATAACACGCATACTACGTAATAATAACTGTCCTATTTCTACAGTCCTGTTAAAAGTCGTTTTAAATATCCATGCGCGGCAGTGGCCGTTTGCTACTCAAATGTCAGATATGTAACATTAGTGACTCACTTGTCTTTCTTCAAAATCCAATCTCCGAGCCGTGCGCAGAGTGCCAGAAGTGCTGTCAACGGTGAAGACGACGTCGTCGGCGGACTGGTCCGGCAGCGTGTAGCCGACGACCCCGCCCGCGCCCAGGTCGGGGTCGAACGCCTCCAGCACGGCGATCAGCGTGCCGACCGGCACGTCTTCTCGCACGCGTGCATTGTACGCGCTCAGTGCGAAGCGAGGCGCATTATCGTTAACATCGTCAACTGCTACTCGAACCAGCGCCTCTGCGTTGAGGCCTCCGCCGTCAGTCGCACGAATAGTTAGTTCGTACAATGCGCGCCGTTCGCGGTCCAATGCGGCGCAAACTGATACGACACCGGACTCGCTGTCGACGCCGAACTCTCCGTCTACGATGCCGCTCAAGCTGTACGTTACTTTTCCGAACAGTCCTCCGTCGCGATCGGTTGCATTTGCACGGAATATTGATGTTCCATTGATCGCATTTTCAGTCACCCGATAACTGGCAAGGGTTTTTTCGAATTTTGGAGCATTATCGTTGACGTCTAAGACGGTAACGGGCAAGAGACGGGACGAAGACCTTCGCGGCATACCGAGATCGTACACGGTTACATTCAAATAGTACTCGCTTTCACGTTCGCGATCTAAGTAGCCGATTACTTTAACTTCGCCAGTATCGGGATCTATTCGAAAAGCAGAATCGGCATCGCCGCCCGATATGGCATAAACTAATAAGCCGTTGTATCCGAGATCACGATCTCTCGCATGTAATCGAACTAATGAGGTGCCGAGGGCGACCGATTCGTTCACTTTTACCTCTACTGGAAAATCTAAAAATTCAGGAGAGTGTAAATTTTCACCGTATCGAGATGGTGCTAAAGGGAAGTCATCAGCGAAGTCTATCGGGGCGTTACTACGTTCGGCAGCCGCCAGTAATTCTGTGAGACGTCGCGCCACTCCGGTGTCTCGGCATTCCAACGCCGTGGTCTCTCTGCCGCCGCCGCTGACTAGGTGCAGGGTTAAGGAGGCCGCATCGGCGAAATGAGTACCGTCAGTTGCGGTTACGTTTAATACTCGTGTTTCGGAACGAACGTCAGAAAGGTCGCAAGAAAGGCTCAACACGCCAGTACCGGAATCAAGAGAGAAACAATTATCCTCGTTACCACCAATCACTCGATATGAAACGACATCACCAGAATCAAAGTCGATGGCTGAAAGTGTCACTATTTCGTAACCTATAGATAGTTGGCGAGGCACGTAACCGACGCAGTCGACTCGCTCAAATTGTGGTCTGTTGTCGTTTATATCCTCCAATCTTATGGTAAGGCGCATTTCAGCTTGTCGACGATAAGGTAAACCCCAGTCGCTAGCTCGTATTCTCAATACGTATTCACGACGCATGCTTTCATAATCCAATAATCTAGTTGTTCTCACTGCTCCGGAAAAATGATCTACATCAAATGGTACAGGTTGTAAATTTGCAATACTGTACGAAATGTACGCATTTTCGCCAGAGTCTGCATCTCGTGCCATAACTCGTGCGACTACAGCACCCGTGGGACCGTTTTCTGCTATCGAAACTTCCATATTGTTACGTTCAAATACAGGGTCATTATCATTTGCATCTTGTATAGCAATTTTCACTTTGGCAGAAGACTGTTTTCGAGTACCAGCATTACCATGATCAATTGCTGAAACAGTGAGAGTATATAAAGACTTTACTTCAGCATCTAGTGGCACTGCAGTATAGAGTACGCCAGTTTCAGGGTTGACTTCAAATTCTCCACCTTCGTTTCCACCCACTATTTCAATGTATACTCGAGCGTTGGCACCTTCATCACGGTCGCTCACCTTTAGCCTAATTACAGGCGTATTGGGTGGTGCAGTCTCAGGTATACTTGCCTCATAAACTTCACGGCTAAATACCGGTGCATTGTCATTGGCATCCGTGAGCGTCACAGGTAGAGTGAAATAGGACGAGCGCGGAGGTCGCCCGGCGTCTGTTGCATGTAGTGTTAAATTGTAGCCACGTGGTGCACTTTCTCTATCTAAAAGAGCGTGAACAATTATATCGTATTCTGTAGGTTGTTTCGATTGCCGAACTCTAAAATGTCCGTCGGGATCACCATCAACTATTTCTAATCCAGCAATATGGCCATGCTCCCCGGTGTCTTGATCGGTAACTTGAACTATTGCATAGATTTCAGCACTAGAGTTTTCTATAAGCTCCGGAAGGCGACGTACGTGTATTTCAGGTGCATGTAAATTAGCCTGAATGACGCGCACGATAAGCGAAGCGCGTGCCGCAGGAGCGTCTTCGCCTCGCGCAAGGAGCGATGCCCTATCTCTAGCTAAGATAGTAAGTTCGTGTCGAGCCGTTTCGATCACTGACAAAGTTCTCGTTAAAGTTATTACACCACTGGTCGGGTGTACGGCAAAACGGTCGGTTTTTTCTTCGAGGCTGTAATATATTTCCCCATTAATGCCGAGATCTGCGTCTTCGGCCGAGACTCTCGTGATACTCGAGTGTAGCTGCGCATCTTCTGGAACGAGCACTTCGTAATTTGTCGGATAGAATAAAGGACTGAGATCGTTCTCGTCGGTAACTTCGACGGCTACAATTGTATCGGCTTCGATTTGTCGGCCTCCGAATTGCACGGTCGCGCGCACTTCGAGACGAAAGGCATCCCGGCGTTCGCGGTTCAGAACGTCGGAGTGACCCGCGCGCGTTCTGATCGAAAGGAAGCAGAAGTCGCCCACGATTCGTTCTTCGGCCTTAAAGAACTTATCTTTGTCTCCGTGTCGTATTCGGAAGCGTATCCGCGTGTCGGGCGTGGGCAGGCCCAAGCCGAGCGGCTCGGCTCCGGGCGGCTGGGCGGCGTAAGTACGAGGCGGACTGTTTTCGGGGATGGTGACGTTGTAGAGGGCTAAAGGGAAGCGCAGCTCGGGCGGCGCGGCGGGGCCGGGGGTGCCGGGGGTGCCGGGGGGGACGGGGCCGCCCGCGTCGCACAGCGCCGCCGCCGCCAGCAGCAGCAGCGCGCGCGCGCTC
>DWGJ01000982.1:0-23173 GCA_018246895.1 Aspitha aspitha aspitha
CTTTTTAGCATTAAGCCCGCCTTTTGTACCACAATTTTTTGTTTTGGTCCAATAAAGAATAAATAAATAAATAAATATACTACCACTTACGTACACGTGTGTGGCATAACATCAATTTGTATTTGGAATGTTGCAATGTAATGGATTTTTTGAGGGGATTTCCCCTTCTTATTGGATTTCCTTGAAGCGTAAGGATGTCAACTCCTACAGAAAGAGGCCAGCGACGCTAACGCAGCGTGCGAGCCGCGTTGTAGGGCTGTAGGGCCGCTCACGCTCGACGAACGCCAGTGGGATATAGGTCATACTGTTGTAACACGACTAACAAGCACATTGCCTTACTCCGTTTCATCTGTTAATATTGAATGATATAAAATATGTAAACGATAAAGCACAAGGAAAAAACAAAATTATAATACACTGGAGGTAGCAAAAGTAGCCGCAAATTATGTGATGGACAATTTGCTCGGTGTCACAATCTGGACAGCGGCCAAAAGTGACACAATAAAGAGAAAGATGTAAACACAGCCGCACATTCTAATTTAAAAAAATAAGGTCGAATCAGTCAGGTCGTGTCGTCTGCGCGCGATATGTCTCGCCAAAAGTGACTCACTAAATAGTCTGCGATTAGTATATAATTGGAATTTTTACAGTTCAGCAAAGCTTTCCACTGCTGTTAATAGTCTTATATTAATACATTTTAATATAAAACTCATAACTTTAATTATAAAATACCATTTGGCGACTATCGTAAATGGCAAAGGAATGATACAATACATGTACATTATCTATGTAGATTGGCAAAGGTTTGTCGAAGGGGTTGTTAAATTTGTTCCGTATTGTAAATAGCTATCTTTTGCCTGTTACATAGTTATTTCGCTTTATAAATCTAGCCTTTAACCTTTTAAGATTTATGGTTCTAGATTTTCAAAAGATGACATGTAAACAACGCACTAAACATGCTCGTTCTAAAATATGCGTAAGTGTTCTTTTACAAATCATTTCAGTTGCCATCCGGGTATTAATTTCCCTATTTGCGCGATCAACCCAGTTATTAAGGAAACTATTAAGGAAGTACGTCTCTTTAATAAACCCTTGTATCAATCGCACAAGCGCACACGCGCCGCACATCATACGTCTCAACCTTTTTAAGCGTTGTACACTTCCTTATATTTATGTTATTCAATAGATTATTCATAATTATTATTATGTTTTAATTTCTACATTTTTATTTGGTGATTCTTCCCACTCTAATGGTAAGAGAAATAATGGTATCCTTAGAACGAGCGTATTGTGTACGTTATAAAAAGGGTGGCCGTGGGTATAATGGGCGATACATTTTATTATTACTTACATAAATATATTGTCTGAATATATAACAGTTTGTACAGTCAGATCGTAAATTAAAAGTCACTCCAGTGCTTAATTAGTGGGAGTAAAATATGCGGAAGCAATAAAAGTATTCACTTCTTTGTAGTAAAGAGAATTGTTTTAAATTTCTCTCGACTCTAAGACACCATACTAGTGAAAAACGCTGTTCAGGACTACTTATGGTATTAGCAAACGCAGAATATGGTTGATAGGTTTGTCAGTTTGTTGAATGTGCTTAATCGACTCCACGATCAACGATGCATCAGAATGATAAATGGTCATCTCAGAATTTAGTTTTTAAACTTTTAAGATAGGTAGGTATTCCTGTAAATTAATTCTACGTCTGCTAATATTCTTTAACACTTAAGGAGTAAAAGTGAACACATTTTGTCAACAAAAAGTATTGGTCCAAGAGATTTCGAATCCGATTGGTCGAGTTTGTTAACTAGTGTCAACCTTCCAGAGTCCTGCACATTTCCACGATTATCTGGCTTTAGGTAAAATCGTGTGCATCATCTGTGTTTGGGTATAATCGAGACCCAATTGTACAAAGCTCTAACATTGGTTGAAGTTATTATTTTCGGAATTTGGAGAAAGGTTAAGCCGAGCCCTTCGTAGACAAAAAGATTTTACTATTTTCTGAAAATATTATATATAAATATCTGGCATTATAATTTCTTTCAAACTTACAGTTAGATCAATACGTTTCACACAGATGATACCTATATTTAAAAAAAAACACGTGTTTTCAAAAACATTCTTACCAACAATCTACATTCTAATTGAAACAATTAAATCCTAAAAACATCGTATGTAGTTGAAAGAAATTTCAATTTAATTGGCCATTTTGGCATTCCTCTTATGCTGGCATTCAGGGTAAATAGCCTTAAAATGTCGTTAATTCAAATACGCGTAGGGTCTTGAACGTAGGGCCATTATATTATTTACTAAAATATGTAAATGACGCCGTTGTTTTATTTATCATAAGTACTTAAACATGAGTTTGAATAATGTTAACCTGTTTTATAATAGCCATGAGTCGGGCGTCGTGCCACATTCCGCTCGGTACGCAATAGAACTTTGTATTTAGCGTAGTCCTTTTGCTCGATACCAAACTTTGTATTCCTGACATTAAAACAAAACTGTTGAATTGGTAATGCTCAAAATATTTTATTCATGGAGGATGTTTCTGTAATTAAATAAATAAATGTATTAAATAAATAATTCTGTAATTAAATAAGTAAATTTCTTACTAATGTATATTACTTAGCGACTAAAATGTACAACTAAATAAATAAATTGACGTTTTGTCTATTTCATATAGATTTTTTAATACACATAATGCATACGCTGTTGTATGACGGTCAAGTAGACAAAATTTCCAATGTCAATTGTGTGTGCGGTCTGGACACACAAAGAGTTAACGGTAATGCACCAAGCCACCTGACTCGATAAACAACCTGCTTTTCTCACAGGAAAGCAGCGATCGATCAAATCACACCGGCAGCATGCAAACATACGCATCGGCAGATATGCTGCGCCGAAAGGAACGCTTCGCTGCGAGCGAGCGGGACGCCCCTATAGCGGGTGACGGACGTAAAATGGAACGCAGCAAGTCCGGCATCAAATCCGTGCGCGTGCGCTTACGAATTGCATTCCCATACAGGGTAACGGCGCTCGTTTTCCTTTCTCGTTCCTTCTAAGGGTCTCGCGAAGACCTCTCGCTTGCTCAACATGAATGGAGGCGCCATGGAATGCGGTCGCGTGACGTGCGCGGCGCCGACGCCGATCTCGATGCACTTTAACATAGGGCTAGTTCTGCCTTTGTAAGTTCTGCTTTATGACCGCATTCCAGGGTATGGCTTATATAATGTATAGAAAAAATAATAAATCCGCAACACTAGTTTTACTTCTCGTACTGCAGATTGCTTGGAAAACAATGACTATTTACAATCGGATCGTGATCAATCAGTACTGAAATGGTTTGCTGCTTGAAAACATACAAATTAGCCGGCAAAATGCTTTGTCAGTACATTCGTTTACAAAAACTTCGATAAGTTCTTTAGACTTCAGGATGATTCAGGGCACGAATGCAGAGCTCGTCGCGCAACCTTCTCTAACCGGTCTGCGGGAATCGTCTACTTTTACACAAACAACCGAAACTGTCTTCTTGTTAATAACGCACCGCGAATTAATTTTATTTCGAATAATTTCAATAAATTCCAACATACGAGTCTAATTAACATTTACTGGATTCTTGAATGTTGATCGTTTGATTAGTCATTTTAATGGTGTATTTTACAGTTAGTGATCTGTGATCTGAATGCGGCGTAAATTTTGTTTGGCGATCGGTTTGTCGTTATTGATACCTTTCATCTGTCCGCCGCCCAATCGGTTAACGTCCTTCGCTATTGATGGTCGCCGCCGCGGCCAGCGCCATGAAGAGATTCGTCGACTCGCGTGTCATCTTTTACGCTTTCCAAAGTTTATTAATTGCTCGTTTGATCGATGCATTTTACAGTTTTATCATTTCTCTCGCGACTTTTATGGGAACTATATTTGTGTAGATAGGTTTACGAACTTTTCCATTCTTGATTTTATGTAATGTTTGGTACATACTTTAGCTGGTAGGAATTTGGTGTAGGAGAGTCGATTTTCATTTTTTGTATTGTGGGTGTACCTACTTAAATTTGGAGCATGTCGCAATGTACGTGCGAGACGGCCGGCGGCTGACGCAGAGATTGAGCGTACGTTTTTGCACATCGCCCCCGCCCGCCGGCCATCGCCGCTCGTGTTAACTGTTAGGATATTAATGTATTTATAACGCGACTCCAGGCGCCCTCTTATCTCGAACACAATTTTCGCAGTAGTCACAGGGTGGAAATGTAACATCACTATTGTGTTTTATGTTAGTTACATCGATATTGCGCAATATGTAGTTGAAGTACGGTCGTGCAAACTTGCCAATTCTTTCACGTTTAATGCTTTTTATGAATTTTTCCAATCGATACTCTAATAATAACCGGGCTATATTAGTCCAGTAGGTACTGTGAAATTCGGAAAAACAAATTTTTATTAACATTAAAGCCGCTCTTTGAGCATTTGTAACAATTTACTCTTATGGTGAAATGGGTAGGTGTTGTATTAAAGGAACCTTAAGCGTTTCTCGCAATATAACAATGTAAAAGTTTTACAACGAAAACGTCACCGGGCGAAAGTATCGGATATTAATATGCAACTTTTAATCAAAGTAGAGCAATGTTCGCGGGAAGTTGTCGAGGCGGTGGCGTGCTCGCTATGCAAGAGGCTGCTGCTAGCCTCCCAAGCGGAGCCCCGCTGTCTGCCAGCCGGCGCCCCTCTCCCCTCGTCCCCCCCAGCCCGCACCCCGCGTGCCGCCTGCACTCGCTCTGCGTCAGATATCTAGCGCAATGCAGCCACCTTGCCTTACCACTTCATCTACCAGCGCACGCTCCGCAACCTACCTACTCCACTCCACAGCAGCTTTACTCTAGATCTGGCCTTGCCTCAAAATACCTTCCGTACAATGTGATAGAACGAAAATATATCTAGGCTTTCTGCATGGTAGTAAAGCGCATAGCTCTGTATTATATATACTTTGTATTACAATATATAGACATATTTTAGTAATTTTGGACAGTAGCATAACATTTTACATCATGCCTGCCGGTTTCGACATTTTCATACAAAAACTCAAATGTTAGTGAGTGTATTGAGTTTTCAGCTTAATGTTAGCAGGTGTTAAATAATAGGATATAATATTGGACATCGCGGCATACTGGTTTACTATCACTGTTAATCCTTTTATCGTTCGACTGTTGTACACGGATTTCTTCTCAGAATGATGAAGGGTTGCCGTAAACCTTGTTATGCACTACTAGGATACTATAGGATACCTATTATCAGACGATTCGGTCTATTACGCACTTCAAGAGCAGTTATCCAGATTTCACATAATTGAGTGAGAATTATGAAGTATACCGTTATACTGAGCGATATTTAATCCCAACGGAGCGAACAGCATCATTGCGTAAAGTTAAAGATGCCCGATACCGTTTGAACCGAACATCCTGGGAGTGAGCGCCTGAAATCTGAACGACTGCTACGCTGGTTTAGACCATACCTCTGTTTTTGACAGAATTATTAGGTAACACTAGATACCAATGGAACGTGAGATCATTTTATTGTAGTATTCGTTTTTATGAGTAATGTATTCAACGACAATTCTTTGCGTCCGAACATTCGTTATAGCTCTAACGCTGCTGAAACATTTGCGCATAGAGCATGTATCCAATTGAACAAGTCATATTATGTACTATAAGGTGTTTCAGTGAAGTGTGGCTTTAGGAAGGCTCTAATTGAACAAGTGCGGTGGTGGCACGACCTCGGCCCGCCGCGTAGATTCGATTGCGACAACTGGCGTCACGAGGTTGTGCAAGTGGCTGATAGAGAATCCGGTGTCGCGGTGTGATCGCGAGTGTGCGGTGCGGGCTCGGAGTCCTGCGCGTGCGCCGAGCGCCGCGAGGCCGCGGCATGAATGGAGCCGCGGTATGTAGGTCACGGTGTCGTCAATGGGCCGGCGCGTCGGCAGGGCCCGCGCCGCCGCCTCTTGCGCCCCCGACCCGGCGTGTCGTGAAAGTTGCCACTACTTTCGCGACTGTCGCATGTCCCCGCACAATAATTTACACTCTAATGCACCAAAACTGAGTCACTTTTCCATTAACGCGGCCCAATGTTCACATCCGCCTCGGCGTTATATACTCGCCTCTGACACTTTCTGCGGCGGGTCGCGGCGTGATCTCTATTGCGTAGCGTTACGGTTGCGATTTCGTTGAGCGAATAAAACGTATCTGTCGCGCCGTATGCTCGTGCTTAGGAATTCACTTCCGGGTAGGTCGGAAAGTGAAATGGAGTCGTCTGTGATGTAATTGGAATTCGGATGTATCCGGAGTCAATGTTACTCCGTTCACTGATAAAATTTCTGTATAAATCTTTTGACATAATAGACTGCGCGCCGCGGCCGTTTCCGTTATACGGTAACTGTATACTTTAAGCGATATTGTGCACGATTGCGACCTACCGCGGCTAAAGATAACTCTTTTATTTTAAATAATATCCATCTGCATACCTTTCAAATCAAGCGTGAAGATGGTATAAAACCGATTTCAATTCACAACTAAGTGTAACAAATTGGCCGTTGGCACATCGTACGAATAGCTTCACTTGGGCTATAAGAAAAGTCTTACATATATATTAAATTCTTTTTGAATACTTCCTATCGCATTTGCTATTAATAAAAAAAAAAAAATTATTTAACTCACATTTTTCATAACAATAATTACAATACGATGATTCTAGAAATGACCTTTAGCTGGCATTATTGGCTAAATTTTTATTTTGTAAAGTGTTTTCCTTGACGAAAATCGCTCTTTTACCCATATCAGTGAAGTTAGCAAAATATTTAAAACGCTGAAAGGGCTAGATCGTAATTTAAAATAAATTATTGCGTCATTGGGACAGTAGGAACGGTATGCAAGGTAATAACAGCATGAGGCTGGCGCCGGTCTATCTTTGTTGTATCACCAGTATAAGTTAAGATATTCAAAAATGTCATCAATTCAGTATTAGGTATTATATTCTTGCAATTTCAGCTATTGGCGCAGCGCGCGTTGTGTTTATAACTGTGTAGCTGACCCGGCGAACTTCGTACCGCCTAACAGTCAATAAATGTCGTTTCTGACCTTCTAGCTGTTTCACGGGCTGCCTCTCTTTCCTATTGCGAAAGGAATGAAAATTTAGGGAAAATGATTCATCTATCATAATCATGTATTTGTCGATTTTTCATTGTTTTTAAGATTTATTCTGCTATTCGGGGCGGAGAGGAATCCAACGAGTCAAAAATCATGAAAATTGGTAAAGTAGATCTCGAGTTATAAGTGTTGTAACAAACCCGACTTTCTTTTATATATATAGATTATCCGTATAAACTAAATGACTAAACAAAATGTAGAGATACAGAATTCTGTATCTATAGATAGGTACATAATAACGGGGTAAGTAATATGTTGTAAAACGCTTAATATGATAGGTACAATGAAATATCGACACCTGTGAAGTAAATAATCTCGTTCAGTGCATTAAGCATACAAAACAAATCCTTTCGAATATGTTTTCAATACCTAACTACATATGTACCTATTAGACGCCTACGTGCTCCTATTCAGGAGTGAGACGGTATATTCGTGTCGAATGACAGTTTTGATTTATAGTTTCCTAAACGAACGAATTCTATCTTTACTTATTATTAAGTAGTTTTTTCATATAAGTGATTGCCAATAATTTTTCGAGAGTAAACGCTTTAAGTAGGTTCTTATTAGAAACAATATCTGAAAATATAATAAGTTCAGTTTGATTTTGACATTACGCATCATATTTCAATATTAATATCGGATATGCATATTATTGTACAAAAATGTACACATAACATATTCTGATAGCATTGTGTTTTAAAAGCCCCTTTTTTGGAACAGATGAAGCCAGATTGTCTGAGATAGAAGACAGAGAAATTGCACCAAATGTGCGCAGCGGCAGACGGCATGCGTGGTGCACAGTACCACCATCTGGCGGCCTTGTATTGTATAAAAACACACTAAATTAACTACAAGATTACAAAAGTCACGGTGGCATATGTATAATTCTATTTAAATACTGACCATGGACTTAATCGTTTCTTCAAATACGTTTCGCAATAAGCCAATAAACTGATTGCTAATTTTAAAAGCAATGAAACTCTATAAAACACTTCGCCCTATTGTTAAAATAAAGCTTTTATTAAAAATTATCGTAACGTTAAAAAATTAGTCTCTGCACCAGTTTTAAATATGATGTCTGTTTATAACTGAATGGAACTTTACTCGCTACAATCATTAGGTACATAGTTATTACACAGATATTTTTTAACGGTACATTAGACGTTGGTGATTAGTGTTGTTCCTATTTTATGTATTTATTTTATATTAAACCTTATTAATATAATATAATGTGATAAATGTATGTAATGAAAAAAGCGACCGCAATTAAAAATATTTTTTTGTTTGTGACTATTATGGAATCTTACTATATCTTAGAAGGGCCGTACTATCATGAATGCGCGGGTTCGTTGCATAAGTCGGACAGATTATTACTAACGTCATCCTAATCTTCGAACACGTGGATGGTATATTGTGCAAGCGTAGAAAAAGTGCTTATTCAGTTTCTGCCGTTGTAATTTCGGTGGCTCCCTTAGGTAACGTCCGTTTTTTGCTGGTTCCCATGAACCCTGTGACAATGGAGGCGACCTCGCTGAAAGACTTCGCCGAAGATCCACGCAAGAATAAATATTATACAACAATAGGGTAGCTTCTTTGACTTTACCTTGTCAAGAACTCGGCCTAAGTAGTCTTGATACTGGTTCTTACAGTATTACATTGTATCAGAAGTTGATAACTGATTCTATGAAGATTTAAATAATGAATGTGAGCAAATCATTTTATGAATAGGTGCCTAGCTTGTTGGTCAACACTTGTGGAATTGAAATCTGATTTCTCTCCAATATTACTCACTTGCAGTTACTACATAAATAAATAGGTACTTATATTAAAAATACTGTAAGCACAAAAATTAGTTTTACATTCAAAACATGGAAACAAAATATTATACATAACAAACAGTTTACGGTCTGTTTTAGTATTACTATAGGGAATTATTATAGATTTCTTTCTGAGCAGAATGAGTAACACTTTACAAAGGTGATTCCGCTGCAGGAAAAAAGAAGACAAGTATTAAAGAATGAATCGACCAAGTATAACTAGCCCAAGAAATTCGTTGACTCATGAAGGTATTTATAACGATATATATATAAGTTGAAATGATCAAGACTAGTAATATTGTCTAGAGCTCCCAGAACAACAAAAGGTATAGCGACCGTAAGTCTCGTAACGGACTTTTTTCGGAGCATCGATCAGGATACTTACTTGTATAGCACGTAGGGACTATAGATGTTGTTATGTTAACCAGATTTATTCCCACGTGTACCTGTCCTAGCTTTAAGTTATGTAATTATAAAAATACGAATTATTTATAATTTTAGTTTAAACGCTTAAAAATCTAAACAGGTCGTTTTATACATAGAAAAGTCGAAAACGTTTATATAGAACTGTAATATTTGTACGTAGTATCTACAAATTATTAGGGGATACTGCGGGCCCTGTTTCCGGTATGTGATTTCATAAAAGTCTTTCGTTTATAAAATGTTTTTCTTTAAATCTGACAATTCGCTTGTTTGATAGTATTGTAGTAATTAGTATATACATATGTATTGTAGTTTTAAAAATTCCGTGACCTGAAGCCCTACATGGTCATCACTCTGTGTTTATCTACAAAACCAAAACTTTTTATACTTTCGCACTGAAAAGGCAATTATTAATCATTTATGTTTTTTTTATGTTTTTCTTCTACTTAGAAAAGACAATTCATAAAAATCTGTCTAAATTTTTATTAAAGCCATCATATTTTTGTAAATTCAGGTTTGTAGGGATAATGGTTGATAAAAACCGTAGTTTGTTGTTATTGGATTCCCCGGATGAGTGAAGCTTTAAGCAAATGCGTCTTTGAAACTGTGCTTCTTAAGTACTCTAAGTAAACTCATGATGACTTTGAGATAATGTCGTGTCTGGAGTCTAAGTACTCGTAACCCTAACGTAAAGATAAGTATTTAAGTAGTCTTAAGGGCACTAGCTTTAGTAATGAACGCTATTAAAGATGCGGTTGCGTTATTTTTGTTAGACTTTGTAAAATCAGAGACATTAAATTTATTGACATAGAGAGGGCGCAGATCATAACATATTTATATGTGGCTTATTTTATGCTGGTTTATTAAATGATAATGAGGAGGCTAACATCGAAGTACTTATCTTACTTGCAGTTATTTATTATAGCCGATAAAATAAAAATTAAAAATTAGTATAATCTGAAATTGTTTTACTTTTGCAATCGCAAGTACAAAACTACCTTGCTTAATATGTTGCTTCTATTAGAGCCTTAACATAATTATTTATGAGTAAAAATATCAGTTGCATCGTATTGCTCGCTCACGTGTGTCTAAACCCTAATCGACGGGAACAGCGCCTGACGAATGGAGCGGAAAATATTTAAATGGAAGCCAAAATAGCGTGCTCTGCGTTATCCCCGTAAAATATGAGGATATTGTCATGAATAAAAAAATCTCAAATTAAAATTCTCAACGCACCCGGATATTCTATTGCGGAACGAAGATGCAGCAATATTTTCAAACTATCATCTTGTTTACATTCCACTTAAATATAATTTAGACTATGGTAATAGTAATTTTGTGGTTATATTAAAAGATAATGTATTTTGTTTATTGTTTCTCTAAGGTACTGCAATTTAATGATAAAAATGTTAACAGGACGTGTTTGTGTTGGAAACCAGGGTGCAGATTAGAGATAGAGACATGGTTTACCGATTGGAGAATTGTGGGTATCAGACGGGGCATTTCGACTATGTCATCACCGGTAGCAACACATCTGTGGCCACTCCGTCGAACATTAGTAGAGCTTGTGTCCTCTATATTATAACAAAAGCTTGACATGTCAAAAGGGCTTGTGGGCATCGTTAATTGACTATTATAGTTGGTAGACATTTGCGTCAGATTTCCGGTAGGACCGAAAATCTGTCTGGGTTCGCCCACAGGGTGCCATTGCCCACAATACAAAAAAGCCCAAACAAATATTAATAGTAATGATTATCACTAGTTGAATGCTATATAATACATATATTGAAATAATAGGTACATTGAATTGAAACATAGGTATGTTAGTAGGCTACCAAAAAAACAAAATCTGAAAATGTCACACGATGTTCCTTAGAAAGTCGTTTCATTTTATGGAGGTCACTTATAAGGATGTCCTATAAATATGTATAATATAGGTACCTAAATATATTAAATGTGTTAAAATATTTTCTGATCAATCTGTTACGAATATTGTAATCCAGATTCTTTTGAGAACAAGAATTTCATTCCGAATCTGTAATCCTCCCCTTTGTCCCGCTCCGTAGTGAGATCGAGTTTGGTTGCTAACGGCGGCAAATTACAATCATAATAGCCATCCCGCGTTACCGTTAACGGCCAACCTTAGGGCCCAGTTTGACTGCGTCGGCTCAATCTCCATTTAAAATATATGATCGAAAACTTAATTATGTATTGCCCAGATATGTTATGTTAAGTTTATTTTTATTCTTTATTACATTGAATAATTGACGAATTTAAATTATTTAACTAAAAATATATTCTATAATATTTACTGTTGTATTCATGGATCGCGATGTAGTTTTAAAATAATTTCAACATAAGTTTTATATAGTCGTTTTTCATCGGAATCGGTAAATCCTTCTAAAACATGTGTTAAACTAAGTTTAAGCTGGTGACATTGGCCTCAGATGTTTAACAAAGAATTTTAAGTAGTTCATTCAGAGTAAAATAATTTGACTTCATTAGCATAGGGGTTCTATTTGAACAAGGAGCATAAGACAAAGTGATGGTAACGGTGTAATTAAAATTACTGAGTTTCGGATTTAAGAAAAATGAAATTGTAAAGTGTGTAGTGATAATTAAAGAGGAAATTAGCTTAATAATTTATTCAGGTAAAATTAATTAAATCTAACATCACATAATTTTTGAAAAGGGACATTATTTTTAAGTATATTTGTAAGACAAATAGGTGCCCTAGTTATAAATATATGTATTATTAAAACTAACTTGAGCTAATATTACGGAGAACGTATTTTTTATTACATTCGTTAACTAAATCACTATTCCTCCACATAATACATGATAGTACTCGAAAAACACACTCGGGTAATTACTTATATACTAAATGTGTGTAAACGACAATACATATATTGAACTAAGTTGGATATAAAGATCTACGACGAGTGCTAGGCTCCATTACTCTAATATGACCGTTATAGAACACCTTGCGTCCGCGCCGTACACAGACTTTGGCACTGACAGCTGTATGATTTTCTATATACAATAATTATGATACATATCAAAATAAATATTTCATACTAAATTAGTCTATGTAAAAAGTCGACGTATCATTAATTGTTCTTTTTAACCAACGGCCGTGATTGCTTAGTCTTTTCTTGCCACCATTTTAGTGTTTCTTCAAATTGCTCTCTATCTTCTGGAGTCACTTTAATATCTGGAAGCTCTTTCTTCAGCTCGAGGTCATCATACGGATTTTCAGTTAATGCACTATCTTCTTGTTTAAGCTTGTATTGATTATGGGCAAGAATCAGATCAGGGTTAATAGAATCAAGTGGTAGTACTGTACTATCTTCAAAGTTTGTATGATGATGAAGGGACTCTGCATATTTAACTTCAAAATCGCCATCATTGATAACTATATCTGAATCATTACAATAACTCTGTTCAGGTATAATAGTGAATTGTTCAGCCGAATTAGCGAATGGAAATTGTCCATCGATAATATGCGAGTTTAGTTCATCTTGACACAGTAGATCGGATGATGGTGTGAGAGGCTGTACGCCGTCTTCTTCTTCATAGAGATGTGGCGCAGCCATTAATTGAAAGGTTTCGGAAGCTGCGTAATCCACATAATGATGTGTTGGTAGCTGATGCATGGAGCCATCCAAATCATCTTCATCTATCTCGTCGTCATCTGCTGTTGGTGAATTCAAAGAAAAATAATTCCGTTCTTGACTATTCTCCCTAGGTGAAGACGATGCCGGCGAAGGGAATGATTCCATTGATGGTCGAGATAAATTTTCCTTATCAGCATGACCAATGTTTAATAAGGTTTCCAGGTTTCTGATGTATTCCACCGCCATACGTAAAGTTTCGACTTTGCTAAGTTTTTTATTGGGTCCTCTGTTTGAATTAGCATTTTCAAATGCAGCAGCTACTTCTTCAGGAATGTGGCTACGTAATGCAGCAAAGCCGTCGTTAACTTGACGGACTCTGTTTCTTTCCCGCGCATTTCGACGCGCTACTGCGAGCGGCGTTGGTGATCTCTGAATTTCATCCATATTTTCTTGAAGTCGAGGTCGTTTAGTTAAAACATCGGATTTATTGGTCTTTGTATCGCGCACTAGTGACGTCACAGAAACTGTATTCAAGGGAGATTGGATCTTTTGTTTTTTTCTCACTATAACAATTTCACGTCTAACACTTTGATTTACGTCGTTGTTTGTTATGTTCACAGAATTATTCACGGATTCTTGCAGCACCTGCCCTTTACCGAGAGCCGAATTACGGAACACCACAACGCCAATAGAACTCATTTTGAAACGATGATTTGTCGATTTTACATGTTATGACTGTTTGTGTTTTATTAGCTGCGGATGACTATACGGCCCGTGTCATGTAACTTGCGTGAAAGTAACTGTTTATCGGTACAAGGATATCCGAATGTTTAGGTGGCGTCAGGGCGCCGGCTTCCGCGGGAATGGCGCGTGCCGTGCGCTCACACCTGGGGTGGCCCGCGGGGGGATAAACAGGGGTAGGTACTTACATTTACTACTTGCACACATGGCCTTTCAAAGGGCAGGACGGGGAAGCGTTTCGTTTCAAACTATTGTAATCGGTAGCGGTAAACTTGTTATATTCTCTGGACAAAATGTCATGGCTTTGTTAAATTAAGTATTAATTATATTTTGGTGCAAATAATAATAATAATACAAATTCTTTCGATATTGTGTACTATGTATATACAATTTGTCCATGTGTGCTGATTTGCAGATTTTTATAATAATGAGAAATAAGAAGGCCATATGAACTTTGTGTAAGATGTTCAGGTTTCTCCGCACTATGCAAGTATCTATCTTTCATTGTTATGACGAGTGATATTACATTTAAAAAATATATCTAACTTTGTAAGGTCAGAGATGCGTGCCAGGATTGTAAACCTACCCATCTGCAAGTGACGTTAAAATCTAAACCACTGGGTTATCCCTGCTTTATAAATGTACCTAATAAAGCTTAACATGTAATATTTCTGAATGTTGTTTTAGTTGAAGTAAGTTGCTTTGAGTATTTGTCTTTAGAATTAATCGATTCAGATTTTTCCGTTATAACTTCATAAAAGCGATAAGTTTGTGTGAGTCTACGCCCACGCCAGCTGCCTTAACCTTTATCTTTTGTGCTGCGGCACGCGCCACTTTTCCATTATTGCACGACTATTGTTACCTATCACCAGGTTTTTAGGACTACCAACGATATAATTTGCTTTATCGTAATCGAAATAAAGTTGATATTTCTATGTTCGCGTAGTTAAAAAAATCCATAAAGATGAATTTATGAAAAGGCATTGCAATGGGATGTTTGATTATGATTTTAGGATGAAATTGGTAATAATGAGTATTTACTATAAAAAGGGTTGGATTTGTTTAAAAATGAGAAATGAGAACTTTACCTTTCGTTTTTTAAGCCGTAACGCCTGGAAAAAGTTCACAGCAATTATATTTGTCAAATTATATCAATAATGGAAAGTAAAGGCGGCCCTCGCTCAAGTGATACAAGCAAACTACTGTTGTTACGCGTCTCAAAGTATACGTGCAAACAGACACACAAAGTAATTCTATTATTTTCAGGAGTAATAACACAACTATAAATAGCTGTACTTTACATTTTAGTTCCATTGATTCAGAATATATAATTTTCCAAGGACTTCAGTAATCACTTAACCTCATGTAGTGTCCATGACTGTCCACTTGTAAGATTCTGAATATTGCAATCCAACCTCTCAATACATCTACAATCTACATTCATCAATTTAATCCTGTTAATGAATCCTAGATTCAATTCAGTAATATTTAACCAAATAAGATCGAAATTAGAGTTCTTGAAACAGTGTTAGTGAAATAAGTAAAAATTTGGGGATTATACAAAGTATAGAATGCTTTCAAAAAATCTACATAAAACATTCGATGCGCTTGTATATAATACAATAAGGAAAATCCTTCTAATACCCTAAAGAGCATCCTGTAATTTAAGATGTCTCTTTTTTCGTTCGCAATCCGCTTGGTAAGGTGAGTCTCGCCATCTTGCAAACATATGGGAGACGAAAGTACGGCATGGTGCCTGTATCTATATTTAGTACCACCATATGTTAAAATTAATCTTAACGGAAGGTGTAGCAATCAGTGCCCAGCATTTAAAAGGTGAACGTGAAGTTTGTGTAAATAAAGTAACCCTTTGGATTTAAAAAGAAAAAGTGGAAGTATTTTTGTATAAATCATCACATATTTAGAACATTTCAAAATTTTGCTGATCACTTACGTACTTATACTTATTTGAGATTACTTTCTCAGACCGCTATGATATAGGGCTTTTCAAGGAAGGCGTGAAAAGAGCTCTCCTTCAAAACCGGCAACGTACTGGCAACTCCTCTGGTGTTGGACATGTCAATGGTTTGCTAGTTTAATTGTGTAAAAAAAATATATAATAAGAACGTATATATAATAAGTATAGTTTAAAAAGTAAATAAGTAATCGATGAATTTATTTTGTAGGCTTTATGAAAAAATGCATTCTGTGTTAATTTACATAAATGTATTATGAACTTATAATATTATGTGTCCCCACACAGTAAAAATCACTCTCACTATGAGAGGAGACCCGGTCCAGCAGTGGACCAATAAAATGGTCGAACAACAATATTCTGTGTATTAAAATCTATTACCAAGAAATTAGCACGGATAGAGATTTTTTCAAAATGTTCGGCATTTGACATGGTTTTAAATCAATGGCATATATTAAAAAAAGAATGCTACTGTAACTTTCAATGTATAAAGCATTTTTAACTTGTCAAAAATTAATTATCGGCCATAAGAGATAACGTATGACCAAAGGGGTTAGGCTATAGCGCTAAAAATTCCCTATAAATGTCGCAAAGTCAATTGAAATTTAAAACGTGTATAGGAAAGACGAAAACTGTGATTAATGTTCATTCAGATTCATTATTCGGAGAGTATCTAACAGCTGTGTTGTGAATGAGAACAGGCCGAGTTACCTTCCAATGCTATAACCTATCTCAATACAGGTCTCCTTGAAATAGCTAAGGCTATTCAGCCGTTCCCCGGTCCAGACGGAGCATTATTTCTTATTAGAACGAGAATAAAGGGGAACCTTCAACTTGAAAATTAAATAAGCTAAGGTCAATACAACAAAAGCGATGACGGGAGCATTAGGTTGCATCTAGACGACTAGACTAAGAAGCATTCATTCGATCGACGTGCAGGGGGAATTCTAAAGCATATCCGGCAATCCAAATGAGAATGAATACTTATAAATCGACGCATCACTACTAATAACGTGATTATTATTTTAGGTTACTGAATAATGTAATTCATAAATCCCTCCTAATATTATAAATGCGATTGTAACTCTGTCTGTCTGCTTGACTTTCACGCCTAGAACACTGAACAGATTTTGATGAAATGCGGTACAGATATAAATTTGATCTTGAGAAAAGACATAGGCTACTTTTTATCACGACAAAATGGGTTGAAAGGGCTAAAATAGGGGATGAAAGTTTGTATGGAAGTTCGTCATTATCAAAGATAAAACCATTAAACTTTGTATTTAGGCAGTTTAGACGAAAATATAACAAGAAAACTAGCATTTTTTAATTCCGACTTACATGGGGGGTGAAATAGGGGATGAAAGTTTGTATGGAAGTTCGTCATTATTATTCTAGGATTTCAGCGGGGTAGGTATTAACGCGAGAAAACTGTGACACATTGATTTCCACGCGGATGGATTCGCGGGCACAGCTAGTATTGACAACCATCTAATTAATGTGTAAATAATCTATGTTTATAAAAAACTTCTCGTTGTTTGTAGGGCAGCCGATAGTCATTTATTTTCAATCCCACCACGCTCATACATATGTACAGCAACTGTAGCCAAAACAACTAGCAGTGACTCAATTGTAGTAAATCGTGTCACGGCAAATACATCTTCCAACGTTTCATAATCAATATCAATCCATCCATAAAAACTTGGTACGAGAATTATAGTTGCAAAAATTCACTGGGTGGTTGGTCGCATCATAAAATAACCGCAAGAGACAAGAATATCTACAAATATTTGTATTTATATATATTTACAATAAATCTTGTTTTTTCTTGTCTCGGAATTCAGTTTCAAAGAAGAGAGTAACCGTTTTGACTTCTTTTTAATATTCACATACGAATAATAATAATAACATCCAGCCATTCAAGTCTTTGGTCCAGACACAAAACGCTTTTGAAACTCATTGATTCACTCCAGACGAGACGTTCAGACTTGCCCCTTCCTACAAGACCTCCGAACGAGTTGCACTGGTTTTCAATGAACTCCTTACATCGCGAAATTTTACTATTACGAACATATTATTTTTTTCTCAAACGTATTTCGTATATTAAATAAAGATCGTATGGATGCACTTTCTGCATTAATGCACAAGTTAGGAATGATGCAAAATCCAGCTATTTAGTTGTTGTGTCTGAGTAATGTTAATAATAATAATTTCTATACCTACACATTCTTATAAATAACATATTAAACATTTAGCAGGGTTTTAAAGTCGTAAAAAAGCGTCTTAAATATAATTTAAGAGTACATGCATAAAAGTTGATTAGTACATAATGAGTAGGGTGAAATAACTTTGTACAAAATAAATGGAAACTAGATAATTCGCATCACGATTTGTTCTTTTTCATTTCAGTGGTATTATTATTAGGCCTTCATTTAATCGACTAAAAAATATCAAACCAGGCAGCTGTTGGAGCCCGCGCCACTTTGAGCACACTTTGACAAAATATATCCCTTTCATTTCAACTGCGAAAGATTACGTGGGAGTGAAAGAGTACAACTACACAAATAGGGGTTGTAACGAGGGTTTGCCACGTGACCTTACTGTATTCACACACACACACAAACAGCCTCGGTCGGAACCCTCGATTATTTTATTGATCACAGCACAAAATCCCTGCAATATTTCAATCAAACATTTGCAATGGTTTCGTTTAGTTCCAAGTACCTTTACTTGTGCAGCGCTGTTACAAAATTAAAATATGTGTCGTGCAGAGAATTTTAAATTAGTTTTGTATTAATTGCTAATACTTTTACTTTTACTACAGGTACTGTTAACGGTAATTAATCTATTAACGATATTTATATTCGAAAAAAAATCAGTTAACGTTTTCTTCTTGAAACCTGGATACTAATAAATGCTTTCAGAAGAAACATGATTTTAAATAATTTATTGTTACATTATTGAGTTTTATAATATGTATAAAGATTTATCGACCTGTTATTTATACGACGTGTTATAACTTCGTTAAAACATTTTGAATATTTCGCACGTACAGTAGAATCCGTTTCCTATGACTCCGTTTATATTGATCAACCGCCTATTATGACGTAATTACACAACAAGTTTGGTTTTCATATAAAATTTATTGTAAATAAGTCGGATATAGTGACTTCCCTTACAGTGATATGTCGCTTATTATGCCCCATTTTTGATAAATTACAAGTGTCCGGTTTTATGACCGACATGACGTAGTTACACCTTCGGAAATGTGGGAAGTGTGGGAAGATTATGTTGACATCGATAGCGCTCTCCTCACATCCGAAGAACCCACCGATGAAAATATCGTACAGAACATTAATGTAAAAGAACAGCTCGAGAGTGATGGGGAAGACGACGTCGAGGAAGAACCATTACCTACCGCAGAAGAGGCATTAAAGTCTGCAGAATTATTATCACGATATGTTCATAGCAAGATTGAAATTGATATTTTGACCATGGCGATGTCTTCTATAGACAATAGTATTAGAGACTGTTATTAAAATAAAATGAAAAAACAAAATCAGGCAAAAATTACAGATTTCCTAATAAAAAATAAAAATACATTACATACATACACATGTATCGTACATACCTATTACGTGCAATTTTTATTTTTATTTTACTACGCTATGTTTCCTATTAAAGTACATAAGTACATACATATTTACATAAAAAAGGTTTTTTTTTACGAAACTCTTTGTATGACGTCCGCTTATTATGACGTGTTTGTCAATTCCACTGTATTTTATTTCATTACTAATTACGACTGACTTTAAATACACAGCATTACAAACAATAAAAATTGCTTCCGTAAACATAATAGCAGTTATAAAATATCTAAGAGCGGTCCCGACAAAATGATATCATTAACTCATTGGCTCCCGACAATTTGAACAGTGTGTAAGAAAAACATACTACTGGACTTGCGTATCGTATTACATTTGACTGTCGTCAGCCGCCACCCACACGGCTCCTATTTTGTTTTTTACCCATCTTTTTACGCAACTTGGTATATTTCCTGTTAGAAAAACAAATAAACGACGTTTATTGACTGAGAAATACAGTTTCTGAATGACTCGTCGCGAGTGAGTGATGGGTTTAGAATGACTTTCGACCTGTGGCGGAATGCCGCTTACGATTGTGATGATTCGAAATTACAAGATCACTTTAACTGCTAAAGTAAAAAAGGAAGAAAAATCTAAATTGACAATGATTTATGTGGAGCTAACCCTACCAAGTAGCGTGCAAGGAAAGTTTTGTGTGGCCTTTAATATGCGAAGGTATCTCAGCAAAATATATAGTTTTACGTTTCGACTTTTATCTGTTCATCAATTAAGCATTTGTGGGAAATATATCAAATTTTGTAAAACTGGAGTTTTGAACATTAAGCTGACGGGGCGTAGGCAGCGATACTAATCGATACCCTTCTGTACAAACCACTTTTACGTTTCAACGATGATACTAAAGGGATTGATCAGAATGTGAAAATACACAAACGTAATGGAATGATGAATAAGTGTCGAGTTGATTAAGTACATTTCGTATATTTTTATGGAGTTTATATTGCCTCAGAACTTCCCTGTGTTTGACCAAGGAATATATGTGGTTTGACGTTTGTAGTTTAGTACCTACCACATTTAGGCATTAGCTTTATGAAATAGGTGCCTATGCATAAATGTATTAAACACGAGACAATCATCCAGGCAAATATTAGGCATTATTTAGGCATTATACATGAAACTTATTAAATTAATCGATTTAAGTTTACAACAACTTTTTCATAAACGAAGATTAGGTATGTAAATGTAAATACATTTTCTTCACAGAACTACATTTCAAGCGGAGTCTCTAGCAACATTTTTGGTTAAAGAATATTTTTTGCTAGACAATCAGATGTTATCTTTGATGGAATATTTAGATATAAAAAGTCGGTGGGTAGCTGTGACAAGACTACCGTGGACACAGCATTGATTTACGAGAAATGAAATTTTGGGACGTTTTTAGCGGCGCAATTAAAATATTTAAAGAACCACCCTCAGTGGGTGGTGAGAGACAATTCTCACGAGACTATTAAATATAATTTTATTTGTTTTTGTCTGTGTTTTTATGTTTAGTCGGCAAAATATCACTACGTTTTAGTTGCAAACATTCGGGTCCTTTGACATGTTTTATGACAATGTGATTATGAACGGTGGCGCTAACTCATTATTCTTTTGTCTTTGCTCGAATTATCTTATCTGGTCCTGGACAATAATTCATCAAGAGCATATATATGTATATGTTTTAAAGCAGAACTGATTTTAATTTTATTGCATAGCTATGCGAAGTTTAAAAAATCTCAGTTCAAAGTGGATATTTTGTCCAAAAGGTATGTTTTATTGAAATTAAAATAATTTAATAATCATATAAAATGTTATTCGATTTTTCGTATTACTTAGTGTAGTCAATAGTAGGTACCTACTATAATTAGTACTTACTTAACAATAAATACCTAGTCTTCTTTCATTAAAATGTTTGAATTTGCTTACTTAATTGTATTATAGAATAAAGTCGGTAAGTATAACGATTTTTCATTAAGTGTGGAATATTATAAAAAAATC
This sequence comes from Aspitha aspitha aspitha, assembly GCA_018246895.1. Classification (NCBI taxonomy): domain Eukaryota; kingdom Metazoa; phylum Arthropoda; class Insecta; order Lepidoptera; family Hesperiidae; genus Aspitha; species Aspitha aspitha. Next base: position 21,409 of record DWGJ01000982.1, read on the forward strand.
GTAAAGTGTACTGACATGTTAAAAGACACATAGTTAAAATGAAACCATTTATGATATAATTACAATTGACTGGCAGTAATAGATACATATAAAGAAGCTACTCTTTTAAACGTACGCCTTCGTCTGTTTGTGTGTCAACATTCATAACCGCTGGATGTTATCAACGAAGAGTCACTTTGATATAAATTCGGTTATAAATGATTTGTAAAATTCATTGTCAGCATGACGCGACCCAGCTCTGTGAAATCAAAACTTTTTATATGATAAAGCGCATAATAGTTTTGTCCCCGACCAACAATGTGATGAAACGTCTTAGTGGATTCACAGCATGTGGTTGGCAGAGCGTTCACTGGTTGGAAGCTGCCACCCGCTTTGAAATGTTGCTCGAAATTAACATATTACATTCATTTTTAACCCCATGCATTAAGTGGATCTCAGTAGGCAGGTCGACATAGTAAAGGATTGAAGTAAATTTATTTATGTTTATGACACGAAAGGAAACGCCGCATGTCATCGCCTAGATGGGCCGTTAATATAAATTTGCTGGCACCGGTTTAAAATATAAATTTGCTGGCACTTAAATCACTTTGAGATGAACAGTATGCCGTGTTATGTTATCTATTGCAATAATTTCCGAGGCGTTAAAATGAAAGTGGCGCGGGCGCAGGGTGTCGGCGCGCAACGAGAACAATTTAATTGAATAAAATTAGCCAATAAACTGCGCTTGTCGAAGCCTACCACAATGGCATACCGCCTCCGGTGCTTGCCGACCGTAAAGCAGTCTTATTTACTGGCGTCCCCATTGGGAATCCACATTAAGTAGTCTCAATATACACTTGGGAAAATTTACATGTGTTCATACCTTAGGAAGCAATAGTTTTCGCGTCGATTGTTTCTGTAAAAGGTTTACCACATAGTACTTTTTAAGCGGGTGTAAAAGTAGCCATATTTATAAGAACATAAGAACAGCACACATGACAACAACATAAATATGGTAATGGAAGAAGTAACGTTTGATTTAATTACTTTTGGCGGTGATGTATGACAAGAAATGGTCCACAGAGTGTAATATCCACCGTTCTGTTAAATAACTTCTTTGAGATAAAAATTGTTTTAGTTTATTGGACCAACTATTTCAATAAAGTTTTGATGTTATTTGACCATCGAATATTCAATATTAATTATACTTTACCATATCAATGGGCTGCAAACGAAAAAAATACTAAGTAGGTACCTACGCGTTTTATGTGTTGTTGCGTGCGTCTGTCTCATCTAAAGATAACGTGTCTTGAAAATAAAGGTTCTCTTAACATTATTTGCTGTCAGTGACATGCTAATTTAAGTATTTTACTGTCAGAACTTTACTTAATTGGTATATTCACATTTCATTTTACGTACATGGGAAGAAAAATTATTCTTTGTTAGGTTATGTTCTTTTTTCAATTAAATATGTCAGAATCTCCGTTTATGATATAGGTACATAGGTTAAACATATATTTTAGGTTTAACTTGCATGGCTTGCATTATCTATATACATATTAATACGTGAAGCGAAAACTTTGGACCCCTTTCTACGAAAATTGCGCGCACGGTGGAGTATGAAATTTGGCACACTTATAGTTTATGTGTAGGAGACGTGCAGAACACTAATATTTTTCAATAATAATGCTTGCAAAGTACATTAAATGAATAAATAAAACATTACACACACTACCATGCATTTGACACACACATACAACGTTCATTGTTTACATTCTGGTTGTCA